>JAQFZO010001085.1:0-18104 GCA_034695885.1 Geophilus flavus | reverse complement strand
CAAACGCAATTCCTGAGCCAAAAATTCGATCGTCGCCGTCCCCGGGTATGGGTCTAGTGCAAACGCCAGCCGTAGTGCTTCCTTTTGTTCCTCCGAGAACAGCACCCGCGGTTTTTTAGGCGCTGGTCCGATTGGGCTGTGCCCAAGCGGTGTGCTAGCACCCGATACGAACGGCGGTTCCGTAGATTCTGCACCGTCGCAGAAATCCACGTTATTCCGTCTGCGTTTGTTCGCTATAAAACCAAAAGAAACATCCAATAAATAAATAAATAAATAAATACCACCTTCGATTCGTATCGATTCGTATCAAATTCGATTATTACCTTCACGACGTTCATTTTTTAAGGCCTGCAAACGATCGACGTTATGGGGGTCGTTGAGCCAAAGCTGCATCCGAATAAAAGGTTCTCTTCCCTTGATGCTAAGCATGTGCCACGGCTTTGGTTTGGACAACAACTCGCTCACCGAGCCCTGAGACAACCCCAAGACGGCCTCACCAAAGATCTATCGGGAATAAAATCAAACAAAATTAATAAAAAACAATTTTTAAAAATTACCGAGTTAAAAATAATACCTTCTGCCCAATGTTGTTGGCCAGAAGTGTCTCCTTGATCCTCGTCGTGATAAGTTGCGTGTCCAAGTCCTGCGTCAGCGCCGCCATTTCATAGACCGACGGCTGCAGATGGCTCATGGCCCGAGGGCCCATCACCTTCTTAAGTGCAGCATCAGGAGTGGGTGCACGCGACATGTCAGGACCCGTGGGCAAATGCACTTGATTGACCGTGATTGGATGAACATTACTGGTGCCGTTGTTCGTCTGTTTCATGGCAGTCTCATACTCTTTCTGCAAAGGATGGGACTTGGACGAGGTAGTAGCTACGAATGAATAAATTAACGAATAAATTAATATGAAACGGGAGTGTAAACATTGTCGATGCCGCGACTTACGAGGACTGGCTCCATAGGATCCTGTCCGCATGAGTTTCTCTGGTGCGATTTTGTATTGAGACGCTACCAATTTATGCACCGCGTTCTCATCTTCCAAAAAGATTTTCATGCGGATAAAAGGTTCGCGTCCTTTTTGTGTCAACATGTGCCACGGCTTCGGTCTGGCCAAAAGGTCGGAGACGCTGCCTTGTGACAGACCCAGAACACTTTCGCCGAACAGCCTCTGGCTGATGGAAAACTGGCTCAACTGCTCTTTAACCTGATTGAATAAATGAATAAAATAAATGAATAAATAAATAAATAAATAAATAAATAAATAAAATATAATAAATAAAATTAAATATTTTGAAATTTACCTTCTTCACGATGTCTTCCGTATTGAGATTCGTGTACTGATCAAACTGCTGCTGCGTAATTGGGGGCAAGACAGCCTTGAGGGGTCTTTGTGGGGGCGTGGGCATAGTGGGCATTGATGGCTGTGAGATGAGCGAATTGGTGATGGACTGCATGCGTTGAAGCGGAGATGCTGCCGTGCAAACTGTGGTTGACGAATCGTCTGCGAATGAATCGAAACCACCAACATAACGTTATAATTTCGCCGCAAAATAAATAACTGAATAAATAAATTTAATCTCACCTGTTGGTTCTGTCTTAGGTCTGACCAGAGTAAAGGCGCTGCCTGCATGACGTAGTGTGTCGTTTATGTGACACTGAGGTGAGTCACAACATCTTTCTCTCGATCCAGGCCTTTCCATTTCCATGCCGTTGTCTGTATAATTTTGAAAAAAAATTATAAATATGGTACATAATTTAATTAATTGATTAAATGAAATTAATAAATGAATTTATTTATTTACCGATAGAATCTCCGCCATTACGCATTTTGGCTGTCGCAGTGCTGTCCTGTCGCCGTTCCCTGTCCTTTGGTAGACTGAGGTCTTGCACCCCATTTTGCATCACCATGTGGTGATGTTGCGTCAGTTTGCTCAGTTCTTGGTGGTACACGTTAAGTGCCAATCTGATTTCCTCCTGAGTCCTCAGGTACTGATCCTTGGGGAAATCGAACGGAGGACCGAGCATGGCCAAATCTTTAGGTTGCTTGCCCATTAATTTGGCCAATTCCTCCTGGTAGATTTTAGTCACCATCTCCTGCGGTATATCATCGTTCTCGTATTTCCTGATTCTCCTCTGCAAACCTGACGAATAGCAGTTGTCCATTTTGCCGCCTTCCTCGCTACTGCTCTTCTCGTCCATTGCCAATGCCAGGTGATGATGATTTTTCATTGCCATCTGTGCTTCATTCAGGATGATGGCAATCCGTTCTTCGGTGGCAGCATCGTCCTGTCGAAAGTTGGGCAGTCCCGGTTCTTTGCCTGAAAAACCAGCAGAATTTTTGGTCGTTGTTCTCCAAATCACAGCCGATCCTGCAATCACAACATTCCTGGCCTTAACACCCATAACACACCACACAAACAAAACAAAACCAAAAAAATAAAATAATAAAAATAAAAAAACGATAGAAAAAAGAAATAAAATAAATTAAAAAAACGATCCAAATTGCCCAAAAAACAAACATAGTTGAGGCCACAATTAACTCGACTCACCTTTTTTGGGCACCAGAGCCTTGAGCGTGTAGATACAGTTGTCGTCGCATGCCCATGCATGCATTTTGCGGTACGAGTCTCGTCCTTTCTCTGTTAACTTGTCCCACGGTTTTGGCTTGGATAGCAACTCACTCACAGTCCCTTGCGACAGGCCAAGAATGTACTTTGCGAACAATCTCTGCCCGATATTGTGGATGCTGAGCAGCTCACGCACTCGTCGAGAAATGTTCAGAGTATTCAGACAGTCGTTTGCATATTTGTCAATGTTGTGCCTCAGCATTTCTTGAAGGCGCTCCAACGTGGCCGACTCGACCATATCCTTAGGCGCATCGTCCTTTTGCGATGTTTCGTGGGGCGAGACGCCATTGCTCAGTGAGATGGCGGGAGGCGTAGTCGAACCTGGCGTTGTAGCCCCCACTTGAGGTAGGGGTTGAGATTTTGCATCCTCGCTAATGCACGTCGATGAAGACGAATGTGGAGGAGGAGGAGGAGGAAGAGGAGTTGTGGCCGATGAATTGTGCGCATTCGATGCAGGGTTGGACGCTGGGCTGCTGCCGTTGTGAACTTCGCACGTGACGGCTTCGTCGTTCGTCGTCCCGTCCGCCGATCCACCGCCGTTGGTCACGGCACCGCCGACGCTGTCCGTCTCTTGCGGTGACAAGGTGCGTTGCCAAGACGACACAATCTCCTCACCCAAAAGGGAACCAAACGTCTCGACAGTTTGCAAGGGGGGAGGAAAGGGGGCGGTCGCCAACCCCAACAGCGGAGAAGGCCCTGCAAGAGAAAGGTGCAAAAACGCCTTAAATGTCGAGAAACTCGACTCTTTTTTATTTTTTTTATAATAATTTTTATTAATTTATTTTTTTTTTTTAGTAAAAAATTTATATGTCATAAATTTTTTTTTCAATTAATTAAATAACTTTTTTTTCCAATTTTTTATTATTTTTTTTAAATAAATTTTTTAATAATTTTAAAATTTTAAAATATTTTTTTTTATATTATCATCAAATGGTATAAAATAAATAAAACAAGCCAAAAAAAATATTTGGTATAAATATTATAAAAAAAAATTGTTTTTTTTTGCAAGACCAAAAAAAAAAATATAAAAAAAAAATAAATAATAAAAAAAAGCATGCATAAAAAGGAAGATAATGAAAAAATGTAGAATTAAGATTATATTTAGAGAAAAAATATAGGAAAAAAATGTAGAGTATAAAAAAAGTATGTAAAAGATTGAAATAAAAAGAAAAAATGTGAATAAGAATGAGAATGAAGAATAGAATAAGAATAAGAATAAGAAGAAGAAGAAGAAGAAGAGGAAGAGGATGTTTGCTGCTGCTGCTCTTGCTGTTCCTGATTTGCGTTTGTACACCTTTCTCTCATGCGGCCAGCGGCCTCTCTCCCTGGACGACACACCAACCAACGCACACGACACAGGTGCACACGGAAGGAGGAGAAGAACGAACGAACAAAATGGGGGAATGTCGAGGGGGGGCACCCTCGGGTCCCACCACAGACTTTTATACTGACGGGCGTCTCCAGAGGAACTCGAGCCCCAGGCAACGGAGAAAGATGAAGGACAAGGACAGCACGCGGATCAAACAGATAAGGAGACAGGTGAAGCCAAGAAACTTTTAAAGTGTCCTACCTGTCACGTCGGCGTTGCTCACTTTGAGCGCCGTGTTTTCCGTCTGAAGCGATTTCGTCTTCTCGACCAGTAGCACTTCCAACGGTTTCTGCCCACTCTCGGAGAACTCTATCGACTTTAAAATGCTAAAACGACAAGCAAAAATAACAACAAATCATGAGATTTAACTTTCTTTTCCATATTCCCCGATCGCGGTCGTCACCGCATTCCCCTATTTAAAACGCCAAATAAATTAAAAACATGTAAATTTTCCCCTTATACTCGTCCTGCGTCGACTACCGGTCGATCCGGATCATGTTTTGAATAATGGAAAATGATAACATCCACTTTAGTCTTTAGCATACCGCCTAGACACATCGCGAGCGTATTAATCCACGCAATACCATATCAGATCACAATTGAACTGGTTGCCCTTCGTTTCGATATGGTTAACCCTTTCGATACGTGACAGCCCGTAATAATCGACGGACGGCAAACAATTCATATACCGTAGTTAACTATACCGAATAACAAACCGATTCTCACCGTTTTTCATCAATTTCACAAATAAAAATGATGAAAATAAGTCGGGAAACCTGGAAAAATCGTAAAAATCGGGCTGAAATTGATGAAAATCCGGTTAAAAGTGATGAAAACCCATCAGATTGACAAATATTTTGTCAATTTGATCCATTTTCATCCAACATTAGGCTATATTTCTAGATGTTTTGTCACAAAATATCTAAAAACATGTCTAAAAAAAAATTTAATCAATATACACTATTCGAACCGTCAAACCGAACCGATCAGTCACAACCAATCGCTACGATTTGGTCCACACAATAAAAACCGAACCGATAAGTTCAAATCGGCTGAGTTTACTAAGTAAACCGAACCGAACCGAACCGAACCGGTCCATATCTTCATCCCTTACGTACGTACCTAAGTTCTCGTTTAATTTCATCGTAATCTTTTTGAGCAAGGAGTTTGTCCTCCAGTTGCTGGACCAACCGATTTTTTTCTTCCAATGCTTCTTCTAACCGTGCAATCTTTTTTTTATTAAATAAATAAATAAAGAAAAAAAGAAAAAAAGAAAAAAAAGTTTTAATTTTAATAAAAACCGAAAAATAATATTCTTTTTTTTTTTAAATTTTAAAAAAATCTTAAATTACCTGTGCGCTGGCCGTTTCTTTCATTTGCTTTATAGTGGACTGCAACCTCTGAACATCGTCTACGAGTTGCGAGATCTACGCAATATACGAAAAAAAACAGCATTAATTACTCCCATTATACCCTATTCCCACATATACCCTCGAAAATTTCCCCAAGGCCCCACCTCACATATTCCATGTTAGAAAAATAAAATAAATAAAAAAAAATCTTAACATCTAAATTAAGCTTGCCTGCATGTTCTTTTTGGTTAACAGATCCGACTCCTGGACGAGACGCAATGAGATAAAGAGAGAAAAAATCAAGTGTTAGTTGCACGAAAGCCATGGCAGTAAAGGGGTACGGCCCCGGGGACGAGTGAAAAGCGGATGAAACCAACGACAACACGACAAGGAAAGGGGGAAGGGGTATGAAAAAAAAAATAGATGTGTTGGTGGTGGTGGAAGGGTGGGGGAAAGGAAGAAGAAGCGATAATAGAAAAAAAAATGTTAACGACTAGAGGGCGCTTCATATGGTATGGTATGTGGCAGGGTGTAGTTGGGGACAGTATATGGCAGGGTGTAGTAGTGGGTAGTATGGTGTCACCTCCTTTTCCTTGGCGGCCAACTCCACCTCGAGGGAGCTGCGTGTCAAGATGTCGATCGTCTGCTCCATGTCGGGTGCCTTCTGGATCTTGTCGGCCAGTTGGAGGGAATGCGTGGCCGCCACGAGCTGTTCCTTAAGCTGTGCCACTTCCTTCTCGGCCAACGCCGCCCTCTGCAACAACGACAAAAGTTGACGACGACAACATTTAATAATAATAAAATAAAAATAAAAAGAGGAGAGAGAGAAGGGGGGAAAAAGTGGGAGAAAAAAAATCACGTAGTTAAAATGAAAAAAAATGGAAGAGACTCGTGTATTTTGATGGATGCAAATGGAGTGAAAACTCAATTAGTGCTAATGATTTAATTATCTTTGTGTGAGGGGGTGGATGGGTGTTGGGGGTAGAGAAGGAGGAGGAGGAGGAGGAGGAGGAGGGAAAGAGAGAGAGAGAGAGAGAGTGAGAGAAAAGGGGGAAGTGTAGGAGGCAAGTTGACGCGTGATGCGCAACTGGGAGGAAACACAAAAATTCAGTCACTTTTCAAGCATATAGCCCCACGTCTACCCATCCCCTCGCAGTAATCTGCATAACTGGCTTACTAATGTTATCTTCAATCTATGAATATTCAGTTGCCTGTGCTGCGCTTGTTTAACTTACTTTGCAACATTAAATGTAATTAATTAGCTATCTAATTGTGAAGATTTGGGGCAGGAAATGGAAAATGAAATTTCCACAGCCACAACGAGACAACGCCGTACGCCTCAACCCCCCGACAACGCCAAACGCCAACCGACTTAATTACCCCGAGTTTATAAACAAACCAGTGGTCCGTGACGTCGACCACCGCCACCATCGTCACACTCACGTACCCCCTTTGCCTTCCTCGACACACGCTCCACCGACCAAACCCCCTTTCTGCCGACTAACCACCCCCGCAAACACTTGCCGGCAACGACCGAGACGCGGCGCACGACGACGCTCGACCCGAGATCATTATCGAACCACCAAACGACAGACCGAGAGAAATTTACACCACCTGCGGCCGACGGACAACGAACGTGAGGCCGACACGAGGCCAACGTCGTAACTCGACGAGGGGAGTGCAAAGAGGGGACTCGAGATAAAACCAGATCGATAACCAGCCCTCTCAAAAAATGCCCACTTTGTAATTTTAAAATCAAAATAAAATAAACGAAACAACCCCCGAGCTAAACAGGTGGGCATTATATAATAAAAGGAAAAGAAAGAGAGAAAAAAAAAGAGAGAGAGAAGGAGCAACAAGTATGTGCAGTGTCTGTCTAGCGTTCCCCTGACGGATCATCACCTGAATGACCTCTTCGACTCAGTGGTATTCGATTTACGGCCCTTCTCCTTAACGAACCATCTCTTTTTGGTGTCCAGCAGGGTGCTCGCTAATTAACATGAAGGACACAAATCACTTGGCGGCAGACATCCATCAGCCTAGGGGAGCCGCCATCAAAGCCACCGGGGAACGCGGGGGCGGAATCAGCCGCGGGGGGCTGACGAACGTTTCACTCAACGCTCGATTGTGAATTACACCACGGGGCCGAGCAGGGGTCGTGAGGGGTGAATGGTAAAAAGGGGGTGACGAAGAACAAGAAGGAGAAAAAGCGAAGAAACTGATCAAAGATTTTATAAAAATTAAAAACGATCCTTACCTGATTGGCTCGCTCCAGGTCGTTGAGGATCATCTCCATCTCATCGGACCTGCAAACACCAACAAGTCCATCATCAGACTGGTCAATCGGGGGTCACTGGTCATCTTTGCCGGTGGCCGCTCGTGGCCGTCTCGCCTGCGCGAATTTGCTCGCGTGACCACCTCGGCGCGGCCGCGGGCAAAAACAGATCGTCGTGGCCAGTGGCGCGTGGACGCCAGGGGTGAAGGAAGGAGGGAGGACAAACAAAATAAGAAAAGAAAAGAAGAAAAAAAAATCAAAGCCAACAACAAGTGAGCGAGTCCAGTGGAGAAGTAAAGTATATATAAAAAAAAAAAAAAATCAAAAAAAAATGGCCGACGACGACGACAAGTGAGATGTGGGGAAAATATACACAAAGAAAGAAAAAAAAATAAAGAAGTGAGAAAAGAAACGTAAACTCACTTGGCATGCGACTCCTCATCATATTTGCTCCTGAGGTCAAACAACTCCGACTGCGAAATATCCAAGGCTGAAAAAACAAACACGACCAAATATGAGTATAAAAGCAACAAAAAACCACTGGCGTCCGCTATATTGGCAGGCTCGTCTGCCCCTTGCGGCAAATGACCTTGTTGGACGCGGCCGACAGGTAAGGCGCACACCTGTTAATCGGGGGAGGGCAGCCCGAGGGACGACGTGTCCTCCGTGCTAATGTCTTGATTGCGCCGTCGGCCCATGTCTGCCCTCGGGACAGTGGTGGAAGGGGGACACAAAGAAAGATAGTTACGATTTTCCTTTGTGGAGTGAGTGAGTGAGGAAAAAAATCTCTCGCGGGTTTTTTTTCTCTTCTCTCTCTATTTTTCTATTTCTTTTTCTCTTTCTTGTTGTTGCGTTACTGTTTGAGACGTCTCTAAAATTGAATTTAATTATTTAATTCGGGGCGTGTTTGGAGAATTGAATATCTAACTTATTTTCTCCCCGCTAATGAATCGAAGGTTCTTTAAAATTGATTGTGCCAATTAAATAAATCCGTCGAAAATACACAAACTTAAATTTTTAAACGAAATGTTTTAATTGATTAAATATTTACTCAATTAAAACCGCTTTTATATATAATTAATAAACCAATTTAACTTATTTTTCCCCCGTTTTTTTTTTCCTTTTTAAATAAAAAAAAAAGTGCTAGAGATTTACACAAACAGGAAAATAGTCGATAAAACGAGATTTTTTTCCCTCGGTTCCCTCGCTTAAACCACAATACGCGTCATGCCACAACTATTGCATACAGAAAAAAAAACAATCTTTCAGAATTTCCCAAAAAATAATTACTTCAATCTCCCATTAACCCGAAAAGGTAAAAAAAAGTAAAGAGAAACAATACGGAAAATTATAACCTGACCTTGCATGTGCCATCTACTGGCAAAGTCAAAAAACATTAACTTTTATAGAGATGGATTTCCCCTATTGGCCTAATGGGAGCTGTCTATCTTCCTCCGTGGCACTGGCATTGCGTTCCAGTCGGGATCTGTGAGGCGTCACCTGGCTGCAGGGAATCATGTGGCATCTCCGTGCACCCTGATTAGCCTCCAGCCAAGCATCCGACGACAGCGATTGGCAGTCGATGACCAAAGCGGATCTGCTCTTTCGCTCTCCTCCCTCCCACCCCGATCCGAGTCACGCGGCGCGCGCATCTTATCGCTAATTTCCTTCATGTGGGTCGGAGTGCCTTACTCGACTCCCTCGTGTCCACTGGGCCAAAGACGAGACCGGCGTGGGGAGTGAGGCGGGGGGTGGTAAAACACAGAAAGGCCAGGGAAAAATATGCAAATGAGGGATGTCAGGTTAGCTCAGTTCAGCGTCCGCTTCGGCGCCGGCATTTTATGGCCTTTTTAACCCTTTTGCGCATGCGGCAACTGATTTAACGCCCCGGGTCAACGAACACTGAGCGTTGCTCACCACTTTGTAAGTTGGTCACGTGTTGCTCCGTGTCTCCCAGTTTCTTGGTGGCGAGTTTATGCGACTCGTTCAGGTGTCGCTCTTTAGTGGCATACTGCCGTTCCAAATTCGACTCTTTCTCCTGAATGCGGATCTAAACAAAACAAAAAAAAAACAAAAAACAAAAACACGATAAATTATAATTACGCTAATAAAATCCCAACAAAATGACAACATTTTCCCCCCCCGTCCCACCACCATCTAATATCTCGTTTCACCCACCTGCACTGCCGCGTCCAGTCTTTCTTCGTATTCTTTAATCTTCTCCTTGAGTTGTTTGATTGTCACTTCTATTTAAAAACAAACCAAAAACAAAAACATCTTTTATTACCTTTTTACTTTTTATTATTATTATTTTTATTATTATTTTTCCTTCCTTCTCATATCTTTCCCATTCCCCTTTTTCCATCGTGGGAGGACGAACGAAGCTCGTCTCGCCACAATGGCCGATCCATCACTGTCGCGCTCGTCACACGATGGACATCTCTCGTCCAGGTGAGAAGTCGGAAGGGGGAGGTTTAGGTTAGACGCCACGAGAAGTAGGGTGACTCGACCATACGCACCACACACACACACACACACATACACACCCCCGTCCCCCCGTCCCCGTCGTTGTAAATCAATTTGGCACACCGTCTCATCATCATCACCACCACGACGACGACCATCATCATCATCGAGATGATCCCTCCCCCTCTCTCTTCCCCAGGTGTCGATGTGCAGACCCAATCTTCACTCGAGGGACCGCGTCGACCCGACTCGACCCTCGCATGGGGATATAAACACGCCTTTTCCCCGTCATCTCTCCCTTCTCTCTCGCTCTCTTAATGGACCCGTTCGAGAAGCGAACTCGGGAGGAAAAATAAGAAAAGGGGGGAGGGAATGGAAAGTTCGGTTTTGTTTTCCACCCAGTTTTGCGAGTCCATTGGCATTCACCCGAAGGAAGATCGCGTGTGGCTCACGAGGCCGACCGGAAACGGATGCGTCTCCATTCATGCACGCATGCACACGGGCGAACGCGGCCAATCCTCACAGGATTTAATGAAATTATCGGCCATTAAAGCAACTATCAGTTACACTAGGATCCATTGTAGCAGAACAAAAAATTAAAGAAATAAAAAGGAAAAAAAAAAAAAAAAAAGGTTGGGAGAAGAGAACGAGGAGAAAGAGCCTCATCGACACCACCGTGTCCACTGGTGACGTCACCCTAATTATCAATTTCCGGGAAAAGTGTTGGGAACGCACTCACCTTGGTTCTTCACTTCCTTGAATTCTGCGTTATATTCGTGCAACGTCTCCTTTAGTTGTCTGTTTTCCACCTCTAAATCGTTGAGTCGTTGCACTTTTTGCTGCGTTGCCATGCAATACTCCAGCACTGGCATCAGATCTGTAGCGAAAGAGAAGTAAAAAAAACGGAGAAATTAGGCTTGAATACGTCGTGACGACTCGCCAGCAGCTAAACGCCATCCATCAATGCGCTAATCGAGCCCTTAAATCCATTGGTTTATTGATTAATTAGAGATGATCGGTCGCGATGGCCATCTCGATCCCCGCCCATAATTAGGCATTTAATGAGGGGTCGTGCAGGAAAGTTCTCATGGGCTTCCTGTGCCGATTCAAGGCCATTTTTTCGCCCTTTTCACATCCGTGTGTCTCTCTATCTTTCTCTTTCTCTCATTCGCCAATCAAACACAAATAACGTGTTTTTTAAGAAAAATTTTTTATTTTTTTAAAAATAAACAAACAAAAAAATCGAGTATGAAAAAAATATATATATAAACAGCAAACATTCGATTTCCGTTCCCTGGCTCCTTTTCATATTACCCATCATTAAAATTTATTTATTTATTTTTTTTTATATCCGTTTGATGCGCAAGCACCAATGGCGAATTCACCATTGACACAAAATGACCGGAAACGACACGCACCACCGAATCGCCACAGGCTCAACACTGACCCACAACCACCGCAAGGAACGCTCGGCTCGATTTTTCTATTTTTTTCTTTCTTTCTTTTTTATTTTTATCAATTGCATCCCAAGTCAACAACATCTCGGAGGAAAAGCGAATGGGAACAAAGCAAGAAAAAGAAACAAAACAACGCACACTTAATGGCCGTTCCCATCTTATTAAATTGATCCGATGTCCACCGCTTCACCTCTCCCTTCCCTCCCCTCGCCTCTCCTCTCCTCTCTCCTTTCCCCTCTACGACCGGCACCATCGGCCATCTCGAGCCATTTTCATCGGTAATCGAAAATTCTAGGTGGGGGGTCCAACGTTGTAAAACGACCCCTAACCACAGGGTCAGTTGGAAACAGAGTGCCCCGAACTCCCACCATCACCTCCAATTAGCCATCGGTCGTCGTAATTAATGTCTTTGTGGCACCGCTGCTTGCATTTCGTTTATTGACGTTTATCCCCGGGCTGGTCGAGGGCAACAAAAGGACGCAAGAGACTGATGGATGATAGAATTTATGACAGGCGGCGATCAGCCTTCCATTTATTGCTCATCACACCTTTTCTTTGCCAGGTGTCTTTTGATGCAAGCCGCTACGAGTTAACTTGTTCGCCACCTGCCACTTTTGTCTCATGCCATGTTTTATTGATGACGCCAAAGGGTTATCCCTTATTGCCTCGAGGGCGTTATGTTTTCCTCTGACAGTAAAAGACCTTAACTGAGGACGCGGGGGGAAACGCCAGCCATAAGGCCATTACGTGGGCACGAGCAAGAGCACGAGAGAGAGAGAGAGAGAGAGAAAAAAGAGGGGGAGTGTGAGATGACGACGGTGCCCATTTTTATCCATTATGCCCCGAGGGAGTTAAAAAGAAGCCTCGTTTTCGGTCCACAGAGTGGGATGTGTGGGCGGGTGGGTGTGCGAACGAGTGTGGGGGTTGCGACTCTCGGTTAGACGACGACGACGAAGACGAAAGAGCAAAAAAGGGGAGAAGGGTAGGGTAGAGAGAAGGGAAAGGGAGGCAAGGGAAGAGAAGGGAAGGGAAGGGGGGTTGGGAATTTCGCTTTCATTTCCTCGCTTCCCATACGAATGCGCGGGCGGGCGGGCGGGCGTTCGTCGTTTCCCCTGTTCGCGCGGATGCACCTCAGCAGCGCCGTGGCTCAAGCAGCCCGACAAAAGCGGGTCTTTTCAAAAACTCCTACTTAACCCGCCATTTTTGCTCCCCGCGTTCTCTCGTCTCGTCTCTTTTCTCCCTTCCCCTTAATTAACAGCAGGCAGCAGCCGCAGCATCAACTTGCAGCTGCCGCCATTTCTTTGGTGCCGGGTCGATTGATCTTTATCGTGTGACGCAACCTCAGACGAAGAGGAGATCCGAATTATGAACTGCGATCAACGCCCGAGATAAGCGGCGGGCGGGGCCAAATGCGCAATATGGAGGACGCAAAGCAAGGGGGAGGGAACGACCGACCGAATCGAACCGAAATCTACCAACTTCGCTTCCCCTGTGCAAACATGTGCACTTTGTCGATTCCCATCTTTGATTTTTCGACGCAGATCCAATCAAAGACACCCCAGAAAAGAAAAAAAAGAAAAAAAATCTCTCTCTAACCACAGTGCATTTAAGGACTTGGTGGACCATCGAAAAGGAGAAATATAAGAAGAGAGGGAGTACAGAGTAAAAATAAAAAGAGAGAGAGAGAGAAAGAAAAAAAAAGAATAGAGCAAAGAAAAAAAAGAAGGGGCGGAAAGTGGTGGGGATGGAGAACCGAACGCCAGCGTCCCATTAGAGGAGAATAATAAAAGTGCCCCCCTCCACCCTCCACTCACATCACTCAGTCCCGGAATGTGGGCTTTCAAGGAGCCCACGAGACGCCCTCAACTGGCTGCTGTGGCGCCTTTTTTTGTCGCTTTCTTTTTCCAAATGGATTTCGGAGATCCCTCCCCAACACACCCAGATCCGTTTCGTTAAAATGCACGTGTCCGCCATCGCCATCATCAAGCGAGACGCAAAACTTATCCCCTTTCGCCCGACTCCCCCGTCCCACCCCCACACCACTCCCGTCCCTTCCCATACTTCACCCGACCACCACGCACATACACACACACACACCAAACCATATCCGACTTATCGACTCGTGCGGGAGAAAAGCGAAAGAGCCAACGCCAAGTGGTTTCAATCGGGGCGGCCATGTGCAAGGCGAGCGACCTTCGACTGGCTTAAATCATCATTAAAGCCGCGCTCGAGGAATTCCGGATCTTGGGCCCCGTCGTAATTTGGCCGTGGGACTCCCACCCCCCTGTGGCGAAACACACAACAAGCCAGCGTCCTCAGTCCCTTAATTAAGGATGGACATCATATTGAAGAAAGAAGAAGCAGCTATTCATCAGGCGGGCTCATTTCGTGCCCACATGAAAAATGATTCCCAGCTCACCTGAGCGGCCATCGCCACCACCGATTTCCCACCACCCCACCCTCGCCAATCTCCCCCATCGCACTCTCTTTCTCTCTTCGTTTCGAGCCACGCCACCCCCTTCACTCTCCTCCATTCCACTCGATTCCGCCATTCATGCCGTCATCAAAACCCAACAGCAACAAGTTGGCAAAGTGCCGCCTGCTGGTAGGGACACGCAACAGATGCCGACGCAGACGCACACATTCGCGTCTCCCTTCTTCTTCTTCTTCTTCTCCTACTACTCCTTCTCCTTCTTCTTCTTCGTCTCTTCATCCGCCTCCCACTCTCTGTGGTGGGTGGAATCAGAGATTTATCGGAAAGGCGGTGTGCCGACTAAACCGGAAATCGATGCCGTAATGGAAAATTGATGTCACCACAACAACAAACAACGCACACGGTTTTAAAACTCGGCACAAATAATAATTACAAAGTTAAAAAAAACTACGACTAATTAATCGTTTTAGTCACTCTTATTAAAATAAATTAAAATAAATTTTAAGGAAGAGGTGGGGGTGGGGAAAAAGGAAAAGGAAAAAGAAAAAAAAAAGTGGGAATTGTATCCAACACGACCACATCCTCCTCCACCCCCATCATTTTATGAATCGTAAACGGAAAATGGCGAGTCAATAAACCCAACGACCACATCCACCCGTCGGGGTCAAGAACGGGACGCGACCTCCAATGGACACCGCGACAAAACGATCGGATGACACCTCCATCATCCTCCTCATCATCACGGGGCCCGATCAATGACATCATCATCGCCACCACCTCTCGGTCCACCATTTTTATTCCTTTGGGATAATATTCGTTTAATGGAAAAGTGCCATTACGCTCAACCGGATATCGCATCGCTTCCCTAATAACCGAGTGTTTATCTCGAGTGGACGCCGCGGTCGTTTTATTCTGAACGCACTAATCAAAGGGTTGAGACGACAAGAGAAAAGGGGAAAACGAAGAGAACGAGAGAACGAGAGAACGAGAGAGAGAGAGAGAGAAGGAAGGGAGTGGGGACTAATTGGCCGAGGATCCAGACGCAACTAATCAATAGGCGCCATTATCATCATCATCATTATCATCATCTCTTCCCTTCGTCCCTCGCTTCAAAATGGAGACCATCTTACCAAAAGCAAAGGAGAATGCAGCATCCGACAACTGTGGTGAGCATCCTCACGTGACGACACGCGCCACGCCCCATCCGCCGCCATCACGCACTGATTTAGCCGCAAATAAGTCTACGGACCGAGCAACGCCATCGTTTAAGGGGGCACCGAACGAACGCTTGCTTGCTTGCCTTCCCTTCCCTTTGCTGCCTTTGCTGGCAAGGTACGGTATCGGGAGGTGGGGTAGGGAGGCCACGAATTAAGACGGGAGAGAAACGCCATACAAACGACAGGTGTCAAATTTGAAAAATGGAAGATTAATTGCCCCCAAAACATAGAAGAAATCAAACTGAATTTTAACAAATCGTCATTAATCAACGTCACTCGACGCCCACACGACGTACCAAAAAAAAAATATCACCCGGTCACAAACAGGTGAGAAAAGGAATCGGGGACGAACAAACAAAATATTCGCGTGTATACGATAGAAACAATAAAAAAATATATATTTATTTTTTTTTAAAGAAGAAAAAAAAAATGAAAACGTCAAAAACGTCGCTTAAAATCTTAACTAAAACTGACCAGCGGTCCATTCATCCATGCAACGCCACGCGTCCCACGTTTTCCCCATTTTTTGTATTTTTTTTTTATTTTTCAACGCGGTTTGCTACGCATGCGTGGTCTTCCTCCTCGCTTGTCCCCCTTCCCTTCCATACCCTTTGCCTTCGACTTCCCTCAGCGCAGTCCTCGTGCAATTTTAATCTGGAGGGGAGTCGCCCATTTGGCGTATGGCGGGCGCCCATGGCAAATTGCCTCTATGCAAACGCAGTAATTTATTTCTCTATATCTGCGCCCGCAATTTTATTAAATTAACTGCCACGTTTAAAATCCGATGCCCTCGTCCGACTTTGAACGCGGGGGTCGAGCCACAATCGATGGACCAAACTCCATTTTCCCCTTTTTATATTTTTATTCTTTCGTCTTTTCTTAAAAACCTCATCAGCTGCTTCTTATTGACCCGAAATTTCCACATTAAAAAATAGAAAAATGTTATCCAAAAAGGGAAAGGGTAAGAAGGGACGCTTCGAAGCATGCTCGACGAGAAGAGAGAGAGAGAGAGAACGCTAGAGCAAAAGCATTGCTGGGAAATAGAGAGAGGGATGGGAGATGCCAAGAAAGGCAAACGGATGACGGCTGTAAACCGACGCCGGCCGCGTTCTATCAGTCGACGCCGACGCCGCTATCGGCCCCAATCCCAACCGTTCATTTCCGGCAGCAGCGGTCACAGAGGGGCCCCCGTTACCCTCACACCGCGTCTCTCTTTGCCTTCTTATCTCTACACCCCGATGACGCGTCTCCCTTTTCGTTGCCCCCTTCTCTCTCTCTCTCGCTCTCACTCACTCTCTCTTTCTTTCTTTCGTTTTCTCTCTCTCTCGGTCTCGTTCTCGTTTTCTCTCTCTCTCTCTCTGTTCCAGCTGCGTCTCCTCCTATCCATGGTCATCTCCCTCGTCGAGATGACGCATAATTAGCACGCATCTCTTTTCCACACCATTCTCCATTTACCCGACCCCTCCCTGCCAACCCTTTAAACACACTCGTCTCAATCCCCTGCACCTGACGATACACAAAAAAGGTGTAAGTTGAAGGCGACTTCTCCATCTCATAATTCCATTTAATTTCTCCCTAGAGACGCCTTGCTTCGAGGGTGACATCAACCCCATTACCCCTCATTGTCCATTTCTCTCGGTGGGATGTAGTGCAATTATTGGTAATAAATGTGCAAATTTTTAATTGGACAACCCATTCGTGTCCCAAAGGCGTCCCCCTTTTCTCTCCGTCCCGACATGCTTTTGCCACAGTAAATGCAATAAACATGGAAAACGGGCGCAAGGAGTTGTGGCCGAGAGGGGACGCGTTCACACGAGCAAATGGACGGACCGAGGCAGCGTTGGTAATCAATGCCTCATTTGAATAATTAAAATAATTAGCGTTGGCCCCATCAATGCAACTCCCACGATGCCTCTCGCTCGGTCCACCGATCAGCAAGAAACTAACTCGTTACAACGAAGATGCAAACGCCTCGACATCGATCCGCACGCGTTCTCCATCACCCTCCTCCCTTCCTCCCTCCTTCGCCATCCCCACCAACCACCTCACCCCACATCCCATCCCATCCGCGTTCGTGGCCGCCAGCTCCGATTGCAGGCGGAGGCAAGTGATTAGGATGCTCAGCTAATGATATCGCTGGATCACAAAACAAAAGCGCTTCCGAATAAAAATCCTCGCCCCAAAATAAAAATAAAAAATCTAAAAAATCCGCTTCGATCATTATAATAACCGTAATTATACTTATTAAGCATTTTCCCATGCTCCAGAATGCGCAAATCAAAAACCAAAGCAAAAAAACAACCAAGACCATTTTATATATACTGTATACGGTACGACAAGGACGGAAGGACAGAGGAACGGAGCATAAAATAGGAACGAAATAAATTCGATCAAAACAAAAGAGAGACGCAGGTGACACGAAAACCTTTTCGGGGCGCCGATTTCCCTTTCCATCCTCCATCCCATCCCATCCCCGTTGCGCGTCGCGCGTCTCATCTTACTCCTTCCGCGTCTCTTTTATCGGACCTCAAGAAATATGATTAAAGAAGAATGAATTATGCGCATGCGCCGCCCACTCTGCCTTGATAATCGCAAATATTGGCTCAGGCGTGCGAATATGGCGACACGCGTTTCTTGATGGCCCTTGCATTCGCCCCGTCCGCCTCTTGCTGACCAATGGCGAGCCGGCGACACCATGCGGGGTCCCCAGCCAGATAACGGGCGAGCGCAATGGCCGCGATAGCATCAAGGCGAGACAACGAACGCAGTCAATAATTAAGACCGAGGCGAACGCACACGGGTCAGGACACTCACCCAAGGGAGAGTACGAACGGGAAAAGAGGAAAAGAGAAAGAGAGAGAGAAGGAAAGAGCGAGAGAGGGAGGGAGGGAGGTGTGGAGGTGA
>JAQFZO010001084.1:0-18117 GCA_034695885.1 Geophilus flavus | reverse complement strand
TTCAAATAATATAATAATAATAATAATAATAATTAATAATAATAATAATAATAAGAGAAGAGAAACCTACAAATTTGACTAAAAGGTGCAGCCAATACGAGGCACTCCTCATCAACAAAAAAAAGAAAATAGTAAACAATATTTCTTTAAAGGCTTCAAAAAGAAACACTGGTCCCAAACAGAGAGATTTATTGGGCAAAGTATTGACAGCACTAATACATTAAGACTGCAAATAACAGCAGCGAAAAGGAAAACAAACAACGATCACTGGGGAAAATTCAAAAACATTACCTTCACCACAACCACAGCACCACCACCACCACCATCACTACTACCGTTACCAATACCCGACGTGATAAGAGTTAAGGAAAGGAAGAATAAGCACGCATTCAGTACGTCAAGCAAACAACACGAGGAACGAACATTCTTTGGTAATTGACAATATCGAGAATAAAAAGAAATATTGTAAGCAAGTTAGGGTGAGTAGACCGCGATGTAAGCTTGATAGCAGTCAGTCAATATTAGCACCTTCTGAACGCAAATAAAGAAAAAATATCACATCACGTGATTATCCAGTGGACGGAGCCCCAAAATTCTTGTGGCACTCGCAAACAATCACGCGTGGTGCTTCAGTTTTTTTTTTTAAGCAGAACTGATCAATATAATGCCAACTAAAATGTTTTTTGTTTTCTTCTTTTATTGTTTTTACTCCACATGGTTGAAATAGTCGGACGCATCGCCACGGCAGATCGGACACGTGCGATTTGTCTGCAAAATTAAAAATAAAAGATTAAAAACAAAAATTTACATTTTTTTTACAAAATAAATTTTTACCTTGAGCCATTTGTCCACGCATTTTGCGTGGAACTCGTGATTGCAAGGCAGAACCCGAAGAAGTTGCCGCTGTTCAAAATCACACATGCATATAACGCATGATGTCTGATCAGACTGATGAGTTTCCGCATTGAAACGATATGATGGCAGCTGTTCAATTTCTATAAAACAGGAACATATTTATCAGTCAGACTACTTCCCAATCGCTTCATTTCCTTAAAAAATTTACCGGCTTTGAGCAATCCTCGTGGTTTTGCATCCCCCAATCTTTCAGCTAAAGTAAGCAACGCCTCGTAATTTTCTGCTTCGGTCGTCTCGGCATTTGCCATGTCTTGACTAAATGCAGGCATAGAAGGGTTCGACAAGACAGCCCTATTTAAATACCAGTTTTTTTTTAAAGAACAAAATTAATAGTTATATATCCCATGATTGGTCATTTCACTTACAAGAAATGAAGCAAAAAGCCTGGATAAGATGTTGCTGGCGATGAAACTGCTGGTCCACGCCAACGTCGTTGACTAGTCCTCCGAGATTGACTCATTCGTCTTGCATTAGGAAATCCGCCCTACAATTACAAAATATTTAAATGAAAACAAATTTAATTTAAAAATTAAATCAATCAATCGTTACAAACCAATGGAATGTCTTGTGTCGAAGACCGAACCATCGGTTCGTGCAACAGATGCACGGGTGAAGACCCAGATAAATTTGGACCAGAAGGCAGCAACCCAGGCGAGAGAGAATGAAATCCAGACAACGACCGACGATCGGAAAATACGTCCACTTCTGAATCTTGTACTGGTTGGGGCATTGGTTGTTGCTGATTTAAAAACTGAGGTGGCGGAAGTAGCTGGTTGGCCACCGGAGGATGATGAGTGTGCCCAGCCCCGTGGGACGTGAGGGGATGGTGATGGACCAAGGGTGGATAAGCAGCTGGATGATGAGGAGCAACGTGCATTCCACAGGGAGCCAATTGAGGAACCTAAATGAGCGTATTCAAAATTGTCATTAAAGAAATTTCAATCAATATTGATCATATACCTGGCAAGTGGGAAATTGCAAATTGGCACAGGTATGGACGTTTGGCATACTACAGGGAGCAAAATGCGAGGACGCTGCACAAACTGGTATATGTCCCGCCGAATACAAGGGAAGATTATGGGGACTAAGCGTCAATGGAATTGTAACTGGGACCTGAAAGAAATATTTTTCACATTTTAAAAAAAAAAATTATTTTTTAATTAATTTTTTTAAACTCACTTGATTGAGATTTGTAAGAATGGACTGTTGATTTGTGGCCACATTTTGACCCACAGTTGGCGGTTGCTGCGTAAAGCCGTGAAACGCAAAGTGCGGATGTTGCGGTGGAGTTGGTGGTGCTCCCTGAAAATTTCGATGGTCTGGCGGTAGCGAAGGCCATGGTTGCATTCTTTCTCGATACTTATTGTTATGGCGAATCGTTGGGCTACAAAATTTAAAAAAAAGACAATCAACCTCTATTTCTATTCCCCCAATCTTTTAAAAATAATTTTTTATTTTTACCTTCTGCGGTTACGATTTGGCAAACAACGTTCTGGTGGCGGTATACGACGTTGTCCCAAAATACGCCTGCGATTACTCATAACTCGATCGTGAAGAGGCCCTTCCCACTGACGATTGGGAGATGGTGTGGACGTAGACGATAAATCCATCATCGGATGAGACGAAAGTGACATTCGTCGTCGCTTTCTACTCGGGCTTTCACTCTTTTTAATTAGAAAAAATATAAATAAATGCATATTTAATCAACGAATAAATTAATTTCAGTTACCTTCCTTCCTGATTCTTCGGCACAAATTACCGAATAACAAGACGGTGACAACGAAACAGGAGAATTTACATTTACGTGCATGTCTGGGACAAAAAAAAATAAAAAATTATAATTAATTTTTTTTGTGTGTGAAGAGAAAAAAAATATAATTTTTTTTGTTACCATGTAAACTTCGCCTTTGGGAGTATTCTCTGAAATCATAAGACTGAGGCGATGTCCTTTGGTGAGTTTCAGAATTGATATTCGTACCCGGCATCGATGAAGGCATACGAGACCCTAGCAGGTGATTTGACGTGTCTGTATGATGAGCCATCGTCAAACCTGGCGAGTTCTGTCTCATCTCAGGGCGGCTATCAGGTGAATAAATACCGTTACTCGTCGTGAGCAGCGGTGGACTGACTGGTCCACGGGAACCGTGCCCATTTGGCGGCGCTTGCTTTGGAAGAATGTGATAAAAACAGGGTACACCAGCTGAATTTTCTTTCGTTTGTCCTGACGCAGCTATCGGCATACTTCCTTAATCAATGGTATCTGCTGAAGTAATAAATTGTATTGCTAAATTTGTTTCCTGCAAATATCAATTGCTCGGTTATCTACCCAATAAAAAATTGTGCGAAATTATATTTAAAAAAAAAAATTATCGAAAATCCATCTCGACGCCATATTACGCAAACCCTTTAAATAAGCTGTGGGTACAAACTAAATCGAGATGTTTTAAGTAAAACGTTGTTATATTTTCCCCTAATTTAGACCCAGTTATCATTTTCTATGGAATTATACAAGCGTAGAGCCTGTGGGAAATTGTATGTGGAAAATGGGTGGAGAAATAAATTTTAAAAAAAAAAAGGGGAACAGACAAAGAAAAATAAAATTCCAAAAACTCGATAAATTTTAGACGAATCGTAATGAATTAGTTAAGTAAAGTAACGAAAACATACCTATTAATGGGTACATTTCTATGCTCCCACGACGAGATAAACTGAATAAAAATTCTCAACGAAATGCCTCCTGGTTTGTATAATATACTTAAGCCTACTTTCCTGTGATGCGGGTACTTAAGGTCTTTACGTCACATCCGCCAGCTTTGACCTTAAAAGCGGCCATTAAATGCAAATGTTTTTTATTTACATTCGGAACCGAGAAATTTCTTTGATTAGGTACGCCAAATCGTGTAAAAGCGATTCCTAAACGATCCTCACTCTCCTGCTTCCTTTCTCGAGTTATTTTTTTTTAGTTTTATATTTTTTTATGGATCGAAGAAATAAATGGTCGATGACTAACCGCAGGAAGAAACTCGAGATATTTTTTTTATGGTCCATTTACTCGCTTTATACACGAAATTTGAGGATTCTCTTTACACAAACATTTTCTCTAACTATCTAACAGAGACATGATCAGCAATATTTTTAAATAAATTAATTAAATAGTAAAAAGAAATGGGAACGAAAAAGGTAAACAACTATGAGTCAGAAACCGGAAGTATGGACGTTGTTTATTATCATCTTTTTCTGAAACGGCTGAAACGTGATACGAATAATTTTATTCCTGAGTCTGGACAATTTATTACAGGATATAAATTATCATACGTAAAATTTTAGAAAAGTGTAAACGGAAACTCAAAATTCAATGATTTGAGCTCATTTGCGCACTTCAAATATTTTAAACGTGAGGTATAGTTCTTTGGCTAACAAATGTAGGATATGAATATTAATCACCTGACCGGCTTGCCCTAGATTATCTAGCAAATACTTGCTTATGATTGGCTGAATCTACCCCACGTGACTGGAAAATACGTTGACGTCAAACGTTTTGTCAGAGGGGTGGTTTGGTTATAATGGTTTTGTGACTGTACAGGTTCAGCCATTGCAAGATTTGTGAATGTTTATTTTCCATTTTCGTGGTAACTGTTTGACTTGCTTTTCCACAGTTATTGTAGTGCGGACACGAAGAAAAGCCATCTTCGTCATTTAGTGACTTTATTTTTAAATTATGAGAAGAAAACTTAGGTTTTTAAATCGGGAACAAAACAACAACAAGGCAGAAGAAATAGTAATTTGGTCGCCATATTCGTGAGTCCCTTTTTTAAAATCAAGATAGAAGATTTTGTTTTTTGTTCATTCCAAAGAAAGAAAGTGACTTTTTATTACAAAAAACGTAATGTTGATTGATTATCCAAACATGGTGGGGAAAGGTGATAGTATTTCTTTGCCATTTACGACGTACGACGTACAAAAACACTCAAATCCGAGTACTTCCTGCCATATCGAAAGTAATACTTTATCACCTCAAAAAATGCTCATTTTGGGCAGAAAATTCGAGAGCGGACAGAGCAAACAAGTCAAGTCTCCATTAAGAAGACGATCAGAATCCCGAGGCTCTCCTCCGTCCACCTCAACAAATTCAAGCCCGAATACGATCGCTTATGCCGGGGCTAAGTTTAGTGATCCACCGGCACCTAACTCTCTGCCGCGGCCGCCGCAGCACTGGATGAGCCGCGAAAACAGGCCTACTCTTACCAAAACGGGTGGAATAGAAATTTGTAATGAAATTTCAAACCAATTGAAGGTGATGCTAAACGTGCAGGAATAAATAACGAAAAAAAAAATAGAGTATTAAATGTTTCAAGAAAACTGAAAACTGGAGAAAAAAAACTTTTTACATGCAAATAAGGTTGTCAACAAATTTAATTTTTTTTTTTTGCTGTATGATGTCATTTGTGCGAAATCTGAACAAATTTTTTTCAAAATTTAAAAGTTTTTGGGGGAGGGGGTTTTAATTTTACTTGTCTTGATTTTTGTATTTTAATTTTGTGTTTTTAAGTGAAAAATTTTAAGGGGTTAAATGATTTGTTAACTGTCTAGCATAGCTAAAAATCGAAGCTTGTTTTGTAAATGATGTAATTGACGTAGTGTTTTATATTTGTGAATAATTTCCTCGTTACATTTTACTTTAAGAAAACAAATATTCGTGTGGCTATTGTACAAAGTTAGGACTTTAGCGAAAAGAAACTTAGTTTTCTTACTTGTACAAAGTGTAGACTACTATTTTTATGCCTTTACAAATGATAAGGTGAAGATTACTCTTCCAGAAGCGAAGCAGCGACCTATTTTTCATCGATTGGAACACTGCAAAATTGCAACGAGGAAAAAAAAATGGAAGACTAATCTACAACGTAAATACTGAAAGACACAAGATTTGTCTTGAGAAAAAATTGTGTTAAGAAGAAAACTAAACGTCAGCAGAAATTTATTCACAAATTGACTGTGATAATTGCGGAATATATGATCGAAGCTCACTGTTCAAAGAATTAAGGACTGTATTTACATGGACTACTAAATTGAAGATGAAAAATAACACTTTAAAAAACCAAAAAAAAAAAAAAAGAAGTTAGAAGAAAATATGTTTTGTTTCACCAACCAATCACTTACCTACATAGATCATCCGAACATTATCCAATTTCCTTTTCCTTTATCCCTATCCTTTACCTCGGGCCCTTTTTAGGGCCCACCAATTTTACTGAAGGAGTACCAAAACTGTTACCGAAGTGCTGTGTACAAAGTTTATTAATTATTTTTATACTTTCTCTTTTTATTCTATTTTCAGGCTTCCAGAAGAAATGAAAAGTTCAAACTTCGTGAAGATTATTTTTTTAATTTATTATATTTACAAATGAAATGGTATATGACAATTATAGTGAAATTAAAATTGTTTTGAATTTATCTTAAGTTATCAATCGTGTTCAGCAGCTCTAGTTCTTCGTTTTTTAGTCTTGGACCCTTCGACTTCGGGTGTACTACGTTCAACCTGCAGCAAATGTTTTTAGTTTGGATTTTTAAGTAAAGTAAAAATTAGGTAATGGTATTACCCTCTCTCTGAAATCTGAGGTTACAGTTCTTTTGTGTGACAACTCGCGCGTTTCTCTTCTGAGATTCTTGGGTGCTTCGGTCGTTTGTGCCATCAGCTGTGTAGCAAGAAAATCCTAAAAGTTGAAATTAATTCGTCAGGGAAAATTCGTCACAACTACTTACAAATTTTTATTTTTTTCAAAACAACCCCAATTTAATAAAATAAATGAAAAATAGCAAAAATAAAAGAAAATAATTGTGACAAAGCCCTAATTTTCATGCAGAAATTACTTGAATATGGTTTTCGACTTCTTTCTGCATTTCGACGGCCATGTGAAACACGTCGTGATCCGATCCGTTGTACATAATGGCGTTCTGAAACATAAGCATCATGTCTCGTTGGAATTCAGGTGTGGTTTTGATGGCTCCACTTTCTATGCCCTTCTTAATTTGTGATAAGTCCATCGATCTGAAGTTGAAACACCGAGTTAATGAGTTGAATAACAAAACCGAACTGATACAAAACTCACCTGTATACCACATTGCTGTAGCCTGGGGCAACATCATCAGTAACCGGATGCAAGAACACATTGGCATACCTAATAAATATATTTTGTTTTATGTAAATATAAAAAAACATGTTTTATTTTATTTACTTGTGATTGGCTGCCGACCGCCACACGAGCATGATGGCTTTTTTCCAGAGTTTGTAATCACGTAAACTGTCGGGATCATCACTAAGATAAAAATAAAATTCGGAATTAATATTGTAATTATTGAAAATTTAAATTTCGTATAACTTAACAACCTGTGCGATAAAGACGATGGACTATTAGGAATCGAGTCAAATGGCACCTCCATTTTCACTGCGCTTTCTTCCTTGGCTTCGATTTTTTCATCATCTTCAGAGGAGGATGAATTTTCTGGTTTGTATCTCCTTAATCTTTTCTGTACTGGCTCTACAGTCTTTCGTCGTTCCCGTCTTATTGGTTGCTTTCGCTTCGTTACGTTCCCTTCGTTCGACTCATCCGACGATTCTTTTGCCTCCCTTTTTCTCTTTTTTCTTCCTCTGGTTTTTTCTTCCACCGATTTCTTATCCACTGGTTTCTCCTTCGTTTCCTTCTCACTACTTTCAACTTTTTCGACAACAGGTTCTGCTGGCGTTGCAGTTTCTGTTTTCTGACTACTCGCTGTTGTTTTTTCAGTCTTCTCGGTCTTTGTGACAGAGGCGCGTCGAAATCCACGTTCACGTTTTCCTCGACTTATTTTCGGCGCAGTGGTTTGTTTTGCAGGTGGAGTTGGCTCTTTTGGTTCTTCGTCTTTTTCTTCAACCTTTAGTGGTGGTTCTTCAACCGATTTAGGTGCTTCAATCTCCCGGGTTTCTTTAGGAACCTAAAAAGAGAGAAAAGTTAATTTCAATAAAACGCAGTTATGTAATAGTAAATGAACGTCTCACCTCTTCAGTAGTCGGTGTTTCGACTTCGTCTTTGACTTTTGGTGTTTCTTTAGGTTCAACTGTTTCAGTAACATCAGGTACAACGTCTTCTTGAGCCGTCACTTCTAATTCTTCTTGAATTTCAACATTTGTCTGCACTTCTTGCTCGTCTTGGAAGGAAATCACTTCTGTTATTTATAAAAAAAATTGTTTTATCACTTATTACTTCAAGAAATTAAAAAAAAATTTTTTTTTGGAGCATACTGACCTTCAACTACGGCTTCTTCATCTTGTAATTTAGGTGAGGAAACCTGTTCGTCAATCTTTTCAGAACTTAGATTAAGTTCTTCAATTTCAATTGTTTCATTTGTAAGGTTTTCTTTCTCGTCTTTTTCTGTTTCAGTATCTGTCTCGGCTTTTACTCCACTCACGCTCGCGACGTCCTCAACTGCTGCAACCGGAATGGCAGGAATGTTTGGAGTAACCGCGTGTGCGGGAGATTCCTGTACAGGTGGTTTCTCTTCCACTTCAACAGCAACTTCCACGTTTTCTGAAGGCGTCGAAGTCGGACTTGCAAGTGGAAGTGCAGGTAAGGGTTTTCCTGGGCTTGTTAAAGGTAATTCTAACAGACGAGACAATGTTGGTGCACCTGGAAAAAATTGAGACAATTTATTGCTGATATTCATAAACCATTAAATTTTTAATCTTACCTGCCGATGGCGACAAATGGGTCGGTTTAGGTGGGTTTTCTTCTGTGGTTTTGTTAAGCGCTGACGGACTCAATAAAACTGGTTTCTCAACCTACGTGCGGGTAAAAAATATATAAAATTTCATCATTTTCATACATTTTAGCTAACTATTTTACCGTTTCTTCTTTTTGTGGTGAAATGATGGACTGAAGAGCACCAAAACCGGGATGATTAGTTACTGGACATGGATTTTTTAATAATGATGTAAGAAGTGGCGATACCGGTGGCACTGGAGATGCTTTTGTGACCTCTTCGGGCACGCTGGAACTGGTCGATGTTTCCTCGGCAATAATGGGCTGAAAAAATTACAGTATTTGTAAGAAAAAATTACAGTAATTGTAAGGGGTAATAAGAGGCATTTTCTTACTTCTAATTTAACAGTTTCATCCATCGGTGAATTAGTGACGCTTTCAGGCTCACTACCGTGATCAGATTGAGAACTGTTACGGCGCAAATTTCGATTTTGTTTGGTTCCTTTCTTCTGTTTTGGGATTGGAATCGCTGGAACTTTAGCCGACTTCATAGCTGAAATCGAGACAAAATTTGTTGTATTAAATTAGATGGCCTTGTTGCAGTTGCAGTATCGGAGACTTCCGGTTTCGGCAAAAATTTTGATTGTCAAATTTCCTAGTCATTTGGTTGATATTTTAGGTTAGGATTAGGTTAGGATTAGATTTGGTTTTAGATATTAATTACCAAAAACATATAAATTTGCGATCAAAGTTTTTTCCGAAACCGAAAGTCCCCGATACTACAATTACGTCAATCATATCAATAGAAGTCGGCATATAATATTTACAAGCAATTGCTGCTTGCCGAGTTGTTTCACGATCCACGAGCCATTTTTCATGTTTCTTAGCATCATTTTCTACTTGTTTTTTCTCTCTGAGAAATACAATATTTTTGTTCATCACCTATCGACGTGTTCTACTTCTTATAAAAATCTTACTCTAAAATTTGTTGCCAAAGTATTTGCAGTTTGTCATCAAGCATGCCACTTGCAACTTGATCATGGTGCATTTTCATTTTTCTATTTAATTAAATATAAAATTATTAAAAAAATTTATTTAAAAAAAAAGTGGTTGCGTTTTTATACTTGAATTTTTGTTTCGTTTCGTCATTAGTTTTTCTTAGCTCTTCGATTCTTTCTTGAGTCAGTTTCTTTACGATGCTTTCACCAGGGGTCTCTATTTCTCTTTCTCCACGCTTTCGCCTAAATTAAATATTTTATAAGTTTACGTCATCACAATTGCCTCATTGAAAGAATAGGACTCACTTAGGGGTTTCGACTTTTTCTAATAAATCAGAATATTGAAGTGCGCAATTCTGTGAAATTTTAGTTGAAATTTTAGTAATTATTAAACAATTTTGGATTTTCCAAATTGTACCTTTTGCGAAAACCAATCAGTCGGTCTATTAAGTTCGCCAAACACTTTAATTGCTCTGCTAACTGAAACCCTGAAATTGGTAAAATTTATAAACTTTATCAAATCTTTTTTTTTTTTTGGTAATAATTTACCAATTCTGATCACCACTTCTCATCACAGAACTAGCTAAACAGAGTTTTTCTCGAACAGACCACACATCTGATGGAACTTGTTTCTTAAATTCTGTTGAAGGAATATATTTTTTTAATGAATTGAACGCTTTATAATGACAAGCCACAAATGTTTAACTTACTAAGAGACGCAGCCATTCTTAATAATGCTTTGTATCTAAGATTAAAGGTTTAGAAGCTTGACAAAAAATAAAGATTCGACGAAGCCATTTGCCGCTTTCATAAACTACGGAGGCTCAAAATGGACAACTGTTTTACGCCATAACTCCCTGCACAGAAGCCTTAGAGGGCCAATCGTCTTTTCGTAAACTATTCGGTTTCCATGGTTACATCAGCGCTACTGGTGTCGAAATTGAGCAATAACTGAACATTATTTCACCTCAAACACACACACACTGCAGTATAATTCATCTGCAAAAAGATATTAAATTATGTACTTGCATTGAAAATTAGAATACAAATTCCGTCAATTTCATGTGCAGAACAATTAAATCAAATTGTAGAAAGAACCAAATTTAATAAATAAATAAATAAATGAATAAAAAGTCATTTGAAACAAAATGTTTATTGCAATAACGAAATATTCCAAGATTTCCAACTGATAAATGAAAATTACATCGACGCAAATCATCATTTACACAACTATTTTTTTAAATGTTTTAAGTGATTCTCCCATGCCATGAACAACAATAATTTCTCTAAATCACTTTCGCACAAGAGATTCAACAAATCGCGCGCTGTTTATCACCAGTATGGTGATTACATCTATTCTTTTCACAAGAAGTCTTTTATTCCTTCCGCAAGGATCCAAAAATCCAGGAGATGTCGGTTTCTTAACACTCGCACAGTACATACATTTATCAATCCCATGTCAGTTTACATAGTCTGATATTGCAAAGAAGATACGCGGAATACTTTAGTAAAAAATCCACCTAAATATATTTAGGTGGATTTTTTACTAAAGTTTATGCATAACAAACTTATAAACATAAATAATTGATGAGATCAGGACAGGAGAGGGATGCCTGCTATAGGGGGAAGCATTGGCTTCTGCACAAAGCGCAGCCCACGGCCCAGCGCATTATTCCCCTCCTTGTTTGGCAGAACACAATCACGAAAGCAGAACATCAGACGCCGCATGTGCTTGGACTCAACAATAAAAAAACAAAACAAAAAACAGATGGGCTAATACTAGCGAGTGGCGATACAATCTCGTCGATCGCCTTTTGACCATGGAAGGGAAATAAAATCTCGGAAATATCATTTCTGAGGTATAAGCGTTGTGACAGGTTCTGAGCAGTTTTAATCATTGAAAAATTGCATAATTCTCACGACCAGATGTGAGTCAAAATAAAGAATTTTTTTTCCATAAATAAAATAGGACGACAAATTTACAGAAATTATTTTTCATTTTGTTTATTTCATACCAATACCACAGAACATTAAAATAAAATTTATCATCATTATGTTAGTCCCATAAAACAACCACTAAAAATCATGTCTTCATCATGTTTTCATAATTCTTTAACATCAATGAGCCAAAACCAACTGAGGACAAGAAGCTGCGTTACCACAGGGGTATCGAACGCGTGATTCGAAACGATCGAACAGTAGTGGTAAACGACAGAAATGACATTCCTGAAAGAAAATTTAAATGTTACATGAAAATCATCCCAAAGCAATATTTGAAGCAATATTAGGGAGTTAGAAAAGACTTCGTGCAAACGCACGAAATCTTGCCACTGGGCTGGAATGCTCAGTTTTTGCTTTGTGATAAAGTTCTTTCTAACTCCCTATCAGCGATAGTCAATTATTTACCGATTGACACACAGGAGTGGTCAACTTCAATCCTGCCTCTTTCCACACTTTGACCAAATCTTCAACAAATTGATCCATCATTTCTCGTGTGTGGAAAGGAGTAGGCGCCAGGCGTAGTTTCTCCTCTCCCCTTGGAACCGTAGGATAATTAATGGCTTGAACGTAATGGCCATAATCGGTCATCAATGCATTGCACAGTAAGGTGCTATGACGCGGATCACCCACGCGGATAGGAATGATGTGACTCGGGCAGTGTTCTATAGGAATTCCCACGGACATGAGTTTTCCCCGAAGATAGCGGACGTTTTCCTGATGAGTAGCCCGCAATTGTCGACCTTCATCGCTTCGAAGAATCTAAAGGATTTTGTATTAGATAAGAAATTGGAAATGAAAGTTACTAAAATAACTTGCTCTAATAGCTGCCAAAGCTCCTGCGAGGACCGTGGGTGGTAACGAAGTGGTGAAAATGAAACCAGCTGCATAGCTACGGACGAAATCCACCAAATAATTACTGCTAACTATATAACCACCTATATTGCCGAATGCTTTGCCTGGAAAAATAAACTAGTTAATTTTTTTTTGCCAAAAAAGACGTTTTGATGTAAAATTATGGAAATTTTTACCTAATGTTCCGGAAATTACATCCATCTTATGAACTACATTCTCTCGTTCACCGACTCCTGCTCCATTTTCTCCGTACAATCCGACGGCATGAACTTCGTCTACGAATGTGATTGCCCCATATTTCCGGGCCACATCGCATAATTCGGATAATGGGCATATTGCACCAGTCATGGAATGAACGGTTTCAAAAGCGACGATTTTAGGAATTGAAACGTCGACGGTAGAGAGCAGTTGTTCCAGATGCAATGGATCGTTATGTCGAAAAATACTAAAAATAATAAAAAAAACTTAATTTTTTTCTCTTAAAAATGAAATTTTTACAATCCTACTGTTTAATTGCACCGCTATTCCGAATCCCTTGTATCATAGAAGCATGGTTTCCGGCATCCGAAAATACATGACATCCTAAAATTTAACAAAAATTTTTTTTAATAAATTAAAAACTTTTGATATCGTGACAAAAAAAAAAGCAATTTTGTAGTTTTCCCAGATCATAAAACATCTGGTTATCTTCTTTCCTTTTCCCTCCCCCCTAATTTATCCCCACTTCATTTATGGTCCCTTTTGTACATCCAGATGCTGCTTTGTCCCATGTCTGATATTATCCAGATGGAGACATGAAGGCAGGGGCTTGAGCTGGTCATCTTAACACACTTCTTAACATAAAACCCAACCTTCCAACCAGCAATACCTCTTCTAACACAACACAACACAACCCAGCACCAACCAAAACCCAAGCACATCCATTCCACTAGTTCCCATTGTATTCTTTTCCTTCTGTTAACCAAAAATAAAACCAGAATTCACTTTCAATCAATCAGCCTGTGATTTTACGCGCACACACGCATGTCACAATAAGAAACTACTAACCAGGTAACATTTTAGCTAACGTAAATAGTGTCGAGTCGTTAGCTACATAACACGAAGTAAAAATCAACCCCGCCTCTTTCTGATGCAAACTAGCGAGTTCTCTCTCCAATTCTTCATGCAAAGTCGAATTTCCCGATATATTTCGAGTCCCACCGGCACCAGAACCGTATTCTTCCAACGTTTTACTAAAAATAGTAATAATAATTCATCATTAAAATTGATTTTAATAATTTTTCCTCAGTGGAATGACATCTAGACTGATTGAGGTCAAAATTATTCAACAAATGTTCCATTTCGGTTTTTTTTTACACTAAAAAAATACCAAAATTGAATTACATAATAGCTTCCTTGACGGCCGTATGGCGACTCATTCCCAAGTAATCGTTGCTGCACCACACAGTAATTGGTCGTCCATTGCCTTGCGAATATTCGTTAGCATGAGGAAAATTCTGCGCGAGACGATTGACCTTCTTAAAAATGCGATAAGAATGATCCTTCTTCTTCTTCGCGATTTGCGCTTGAAAAAACTCATCGTAGCCGTATCCATCGTCTGAAAAATACATTTTTATATATTAAAAAACAATAATAATTTTTATGTTAATTTTCCAATTTAATCTTTTACATTCCCTCCACCTTGTTTTAATTTATGTTCAAATGGACATCTCTTTATTTTATCAGTATCCTCTTGATGTAAAACATCTTTCTTCCTTTCAACATCTGAGGCAAGCAGAGAAATTAGTCAAAAACCACTTAGTACTACGTGCAAATCCACTGTGTAAACCAATCGGTGATAATTGAGTTTTGTACCTTCCGTCTTCAAACTGACGATGTCCTCTTGGGAATCTTCGCTCGCAACCTTGATCAGGGAAGCAGAGTTGATTAAAAAGGGACAATCAGTCACAGGCACATCTAAATGAAGATAAGATAAATAAATAAATAAATAAATTATGCTTACGTTAGTGAAAGTACTTAACTTCTAACCACTTTCAAATTAAAATTTAAATTTAAATGGAATTGCTGTACAGTCAACGCTGTGAAATGCGGACAGCTGTGAATATCCGGCAGGAAGTTGGGGTAGAAAAAACAAAGGAAAAACATCTGTGAAGACGGGGCAGATTTTGGTGGGATCAATGATGTCTGGATTTCACAGCACTGACTGCAAATCGTAAAATTACACTATGAGAAAAAAATTTAAATTGTAAATTTATTCTCCCATTTGCGTAGTTTAAAGATGAGATTAACCCAAATTTTGCCTCATTTTTAGTACCATATTAATTACAATACATAATAACATGTAGGAGTTTCGGCACCTACCTCTCTCTGAACTTAGTAAAATTTCTCATTTCAAAATAATGAAAAATGAGGAGCAATTATTCATAAATTTAATTCTCAATTAAATAAGATGTAGAATCATGATTAAATTCATTTTTAAAAAACAACTTGTTTTTTTCTTTATTTTTTAAAAAAATAATTTAAACACGTTTTAAAACATGTTTCAAGTTAAACCCATTTAAACCAGTTGTTTCGAGTCAACGCTTTTTTGAATTTATCTGAAACTTAACGAGTTAAAAAATTTATTTTTAAAGCATTTACTTTTAATATCAACATTTCTGGCATTGTTTTCGGAATCAGGTGGTTGAGCTCCATTGAATGACGACAAAGTAGACATCACTCGAGACAAGAACGGACACTGGTCACCATACATGCGGATCAACGACGCTCCATAATGACGAAGGTAATTCACAGGTAAACGATTGACGAAAGGGCACGGCATTTTCAATGAACTCGACAAATATTTATTTCCACCTTAAAAAAATAAAATACAGTATATGTTAGAAAAAAATTACATAAAACATTCAACTCACGATAAACATTACATAATTTCCTTTTAACCTTGACACGACAACCCCAAAAAAATACCGGTGTAACTTATATGATTTTGGTAATTTCTGGTGTCATATTGCTTAAAATGATTGAATAAAACATATTCCAAGAATTATGCTAATATTTAAACTATGAAACCGGGTGCAAATACCTCCCGCCAGTATTAAAATCACACGTTTCTACATCGGCATTGTTTGTTAAACCTAAAGTACGGTACAAATTCCGATTACGATTCATTACAACATACTTACACACAAAAAAATGTCTTTTTAGAGAGGCAGTTAGCAGAACCAGCTATGCTCACTGGCAAAGGACTGGTGTCTGATGTAAAGGTCACAGTTAACTATGTTTGCCGCATACAAGTATCTCAAGCAATCGGATAGCGTCTTACAAATCCATCAACCAATGAAAAAATTCGTAGCAACATACATCACGTTTTAACTTTGCTGAACCGAGGGTTATGAGGAAGTAATTATTTCATAGAAATAACGTAAAATGTTATAAAAAACCTATGATAAATAATTTTATTGTATTTAGATGAAAGGCACAGATGGTTTTTATATTACAAACGTTTTTAGTTTATGGGCGGGATGACGATGTTGTTGTAATGAGAGTTGATAAATAATTAAGTGTAATCAATCAATGTTATTTGAAAAAAATACAGATATTGAAGTCATTGAATCATATTTTGATAATTTTCTGTAGAAAATATCTTAGTTTTCAAGTTTTTAGTATTATGGCCGGCTTTTGAGGAAGAAATTAAAGTTTGTAGGCTTTTAACCCCAAATTCATTCCCCCAATAACTGACCCAAATAAATCGAATTATAATTTTGTTTTTTTAGAATTTCATTTTTCTTGATGTCTTATTGTGAAATTTCGAAGAATTTGAAAGAATGTTAAAATTTTATAAGAAAAAACATTAAAAAAAAATTTTTCTCACTTATTTCATGTCTCGGTAATTGGTATAAAAGTCGTCCGGTTTTAACCTGTAATAAATTACAAGAAATGAGGGGTTTGGAATTTTTTTTTCCATTTTCAGTGACATTTTCTGGATTATTCTATATAAAGAAAAAAAAAATTTTAAATTTGTTACCTGCAATTTCCATAAAGCTGTCATGATTGATTCCTATCCAAGGAACTGCTCAGAATGATACAGAAGTCAGTAAAGGCGTCCGAGGCCAGTGGCCTCAAGGCATTAATTAATGAGGACAGGTGAACAGAGTAAAATTTCTTACAAGTTGGTTATACTTTACTTTAAATATTTAAAAGGAAAACAAAAAAAATTTCTTTTTTTTTGTCTTACTTTTGAACACTTTCCTGCTATACTAAAGGTAAAAGTAGGTGAGTTCAAATGATAGCGATAAAATTGATAGTAATTTAGTTCTGAATTCTGCCACAATGACACTAGAGATATCTTCGATCTTATGTTATATAATTTGGCATATATCGGATTATTTTTCCTGATGATATTATTTTCTTTGCCTTATTGATTTACCTAATGATGTCATCAAGAGTTTTTTTTTCCTATTTACTAACATGACTTGTTTAATTTGTACTTCTTGCAGATCACAAAAGATTTAAAGTATTTTATCTAATAAGATTACAAGTCACGTACAATAATTTTAAACTAAATGTAGGCGGCCATGAAGTCAACTTAACCATTTTCAGTTAAAATACGAGGAAATGAAGGCTTTGTTATTGTGATTTCTAATAATCCATCATTTTCATTGATTTTAATTATAGTAATTGATATTATAAAGATGATCGTGACAGATCTAGGTTTGCGTGATTAATGTCTAGTTTCTTCAGTTCAGTAATTCAAGACATTAAAAAAAATCATAATGACACTCCCTTTGATTGTTTTATTCATACAAAAACAAGGTTGTTTTTCAGTTTTGATGAGAAAAAGCGAACAAGTGGGTTTATGACCTTCTTGACCCATTATAAGACCACACCCTTACCTTTCTACACCTGTATGCGCTATTTCATAAACACCTATACATCCGTTTACCCTCACATCCTGTAAAGTTTACAAATGAAAGGAGATGGCGTGCCCTATATTTTCTAGAAGTTTCAAGAAAAAGGAAGTCCTACAAATATTACAAGTTTTTTTTTCGATGATCATGGCAAAATAGTTTAGAGGGGTGTGACTCGACAAAATACATATTTGCCGAGAAGCCCTCTATCATTCTGCTGCAGCGCATTAGCTTTGGGTATTTGGGTTCTATTATATAAGCAAAATATGTTCCAAGAGCCCATACAGGTAGATAAAAAAATTAAAATACTCCTTGAACACCGCTTATCCACCACCCGATGTTCGCAAATGTGTGCAACGGTTCGAAAATCGCAATTGAATGTTGCGATTCTCGCTGGCGTAGTTTCGCACGTGGTTGGGTGATTTGGAATGCTCTCAGCGTGGAGATTCCGAATATCCAAGTCCCAAGTCTCGCACAAATGTGCGCAACCACGAGAAAATCTCATTGCTCGCATAAGTTCATCACATATAGTGTCAGTGAATGTGGCCAACAGCGATGTAATTTTGCGAGCAATGCGATTTTCACCAAGTTTCGCACATTTGCCGGACTTGGGACATGGATACAGGTCGAACCTCGATATAACGAACTCGCTTATAACGAATTTTTCGATATAACGAACTTTTTATTTGGACCGTACAACACTAAAACACATCT
>JAQFZO010001083.1:0-18127 GCA_034695885.1 Geophilus flavus | reverse complement strand
CTGCATTTTAACTCAAAAGCCGAAAGGGGTTGTAATGCGCGTTTTGTCCGAGTAAATAGTGCGGAAATAAAACGCGTTGGAAATTAGTAAAGGGGTATCATATTTTATAAGCGCACTCACTATACTCGCATATTTAGTGCATCACCCCCTGCCCGAGTTACATATTACATCATCACATCGAGATCGATTTTTCGCAGCACCAGAAATTGCCTAATCCCTTTCAATTTGGAGTGCGGCGTTAAAAGAACCGGACTTGGCGACTGCTGACTTTTATTACTCGCTCGGGTAATTTCCACCTTGCAATTTTATTTCCACCAAGTCTCGTTTTGTGGTCTCCAAAAAGTGACATTTGGCTGAGAAACTCGAGTAAGTGCACGCTGCACAACTTCTTGTATCATCTTCCCATCTACGCTTTAAGTAATTGCTCGTGGATGCCAACGAATCGGATCGGAGTTTCACAAAAATAAAAAAAATAAAAAAAAAACATTGTTGCACCCATTTGGAGCAAATGCTTTTCCTATGCGAAAACCGAACATGTGCATGGAGAAATTGACTTTCCCGCAGAAATATTTGGCGAAATCGGACATGACTCGTTGAGATTTGTGTTTTTATTATATTTGTAATTTTGTCTATGACAGGTCCCGTAAGGCCAAGGTAGCCGGAGACGATCTTGCGGGTTTGCCGAAAACTTAACTTTTCATTTGGCACCGAGCGCATGTGCATAATCCACTTTATCCACTCTGTCGTACATGATTTTAATAATTCGTGGCCCGGGCGTCGAGTTTGGCTCCATAAACACACATCGTGATCGGTGACCACCGTTAAAGATCTGCCGTAAACACAACAACGAAAGCGTTTAATGGCAAAAAGCAGCGCGAGGCATTCTAATTCGGTCGTTTGTTACCTGTGGTTTTACGTGGCGATTTGTTTTTTGTTTTTTTTTTCTTATATATATATTTGGTGAAACCTAAGGAGCTACTGCACGAGACGAGTAAAAGCGGCGTTGCACCTGCTAATAAATGTCATTGCTTCATCCTTTAATTATTCATAAAATTGATTTATAACCATTTCAAAAACATCAACAAACCTAAAGCGAATAAACAAGGCCGTTTCCCAAAGCTAAATCCAGTAAAAAAAAGGGAATGGAATTTTTCTTTTTCCCCCTCTAGTCGAAAAACTGTCTCATTTGGTGTTATTTACACCCACCAAACTCCCCATCTGCTTCTGATTCTAACCACTTACAAGGACCAGTCACCCATAAACGCACGACTTGCTACAGTATCACCTTCCTAACAACCTTAAAACTCCACCGATTCGGTTTAAACTTGCTAAATAAATTACTAGTTATGCATTTCTGATGGTGGTATAGGCAAAGTTTACTAAAATCAATTTTTTAAAGAAAGAAAATCGGTTATTTCTTTGAAAACTTGACATTAAATATCGATTTTGATTTTTAATCGATTTTTTATCGATTTTTTTTAAAATATCGATTTTTTGTTTTCAATAAAAAACGCATTAGCATCCGAACTACTCTCGGGCTCATCAATAAACATCAGAAAACAAAGCCTCGACTCAAGTGCACTGCACTTATTTACCTTTCGAAAACATTATCAATCCGATCAACACATCCTTTTACCACCCCACCTTAGCCCTGGAAGAGAAAAAAAACCCTTCGTCATCGCCTTAATTTTTCAACATAATTAATACAATTTTACCCTCCCTTCTTTTTCAAATACCGAAAATTCTTCGGCCTAGAAACCCAAAAAGGCGAAACTTAGAAAACAATAAATCAGCTGGAACCATAGCAGAAACAATGTTTACATTGTTAGACCATGGAACAGAAACAATGCATACATTGTTAAACCATGGTGAAGAAACAATGCCTGTATTGTTAATCATGGAGCACAAACAATGCCTTTCAACTGACAAAGTTTACGACGTTCGACATTGTTTGTCGACGGTTTAACCTCCTGGTTGATCCTGCCAATAGGCATACACTTTGTTTTTTTTTTTGTCTTCAACAATGACCTTTTCCTTAATTTCCTTCCCACAAACAAACGTTACCGTTCGGAAAAAACTAGTCCTAATTGCTACCGTGCACTAACCGCTTTGCTCCATCGGAGCAAAACCCTAAAAACGTATACAACCTTATTTGAGTTGCATCTCTCATCCATCAGATTGCTCGCTCTCTTCTCAACAGGAATGTCTCCACACCACATCGTACATCTTGCACACATGCAAAGCATAATTGATGAGTCCTTCAACCACCCATCAACCCCCTCTAGTGCCGTTTTACTGCTCCAAAAGGCAAAAAACCAGCTTTTTCATACCCTTTTAATCACTTTCTCTTCTTTATTCCACTATTTATACATTCACTAAGCAAATAATAGCCATTAAGCTTAACTCCCAATGACAATTCACCCAAAGAAGCGGAGTAAAAAAAAAAAGAGAAAAAATTTACAACCTAATTACAAAACAAAGCCCTAAAAAGATCCTTTAAACTTTTTCCTCCAGTTGAAAAAAAAAAAAAAAAAAAAGTAAATTACATGCTAGGAGGCAGAGAGTAGAGAGGGAGGGGTCAGACAGCCGGTAGGGGGAGCGAGTGAAGAGGGTAATTAATCATCGTGTTTGAAAATCACTCGGAATTTCACCTAATTAAACAAAGGTATTTACCCTCGTTCGACTTCGTAACAACACTTAACGTAATGTGCCGTAATGACTATCATCGAAACCGTTGGATACGACTATCCGATTATTTTAATGTTACGGTTAATACGAGAACCCATTTTTAAGCTTTTCGTGCGAAATTGGTCAAAATAGGCAAATCACGGGTTTCTAGGCCCACCGGAGGCTATCTCAAGATTACAACAATTTAAAACAATAATACATTGTTAATTAAAAAAGCAGAAATGGTGTAGAATAATGGAATGCAGGTTCATTCTGGTCCTTTATTTTACACCATTGTTGTTATGTCTGTGTTATATGACATTTTAGATGACTCCAAACATGATATGCATGAAATTGTGACAGTCGTTGGTCGAACCGGTTACATGAATGGATCTTTCGAGTTTTCACCCCCCGGAGGTCAACCGTTGCATAGTTTTCTGATATTTTCCGATGCGTACACTTTTTCGAATTTCTCCGATTAATAATCCCCCATCATCATCGTTCATCATCTTGCCTGGAAGGACAAAGTTGGAAAACGAGTTCTTGTTTTCCGTTCTTGTAGACACGGTGTCATAACATCTTCCATGATGGAGGATCCCCTTATAGCTCTTCCTCCCATGTTTGATCATCTGACCCTCACTATTGAATTTCATTGGGTCTGTTGGTTGACAGACTTATGAGAGAAGTCAGTCTGGGCACTGCACCACGCTAACAACCTATAAAACACATCAAATCTAACACTGAACACTCTCTTTCCCTTTCTCTCTTCCAGCTTTTAATTGTCACAATTTATGATCAAAATTGCCATGTTTACATCTGCATTGATGCCCAGATAAGAGAATTAGAGAAAACCTCAGTTTCGGATACAGTGGAATTGCAATGATTTGCGTGCTCAACGCTTTTTGAATTTTGGATTGTGCCACATAATGGATTGTTATGTATAGTTATTGTTGCCTTCGCCGTCACTGGGGACTACTACGTACTATCAGTTTGTGGAAGATGATATCATCCAGTGTGTGATATTTTATGCATAAAAAGTATAGAAAATACTTATCCCAAACTGAGACATCAGCATGGATGTGAACATGCCCCAGAACACATTTACAAGAGCAAAACACACATGCTATTCAATCATCAGAGCCAAACTTCTCAAGTTTTGACACTTAACTCGCAATTACATTACCCATCACTCAACCAGGGTCAGAGAAAATGAAAATCAAATTTCACACCCTGTCCTTGCAACCAACACACCCATCCACCCACCCAACCAACCAATCCCTCATCCAACGCAGCAATCCATCATTTTACTGTCATGACCAATTTGCTCTTTTCTCATTTCCATCCTATCCAAACACCAATCTCTCAAACAGATAGAAGAAGAAAAAAAAACTCCCAATAACCCCTCCCAAGGCCCCCCCAGTGCCCCACCCATCACTCCTGGACCCCCAAATTGATTTTTTGGGGGGTTGAGAATTTTCCATGTGGTGCATGCCTTGTCCATAAATGGTCAGTTTGGATGGTGGAACCTCCCGTAGTTTTGTGGGGGCCAAGGAAAAGGTGACCAACATTTTCAACCAGGGACTACCTGTGGTTTCAACCCACTGTCAAAAGCGTGGCACTCATTTTTCACTGTGTTCATTGCTCTTTCTTCCCTGTCCATCTCTGAGTGAGTGAGCGAGTGAGTGAGAGAGGGAGAGAGAAGAGAGAAAAGAGAAAAAAAATAAAAAATGGGAATATTGGCTGTCTGACTTGCTCATTGTGTTGATATTGTATTCAATTCATGTTTGGCCTTAATCTCCTTGGAAATTTTTTTTTCTTATTGTCCACAGGGGGGGTCTGTGAGTTGAAAAGAGTTGTTGTAACTTGTTTCCATCATTTGAGATTTTATTATTGTATACACCTGCTGGGCCATTGTTGGGTTTTATTTTACTCAGTTATTTTACTAGGATTGTTGGATTTTTTGATTTTTTTAAGGGGGGAGGGGGGTGATTGTTGGTTATAATTATTTTTTATTACTGTTTTATTTTATTTTTTTAGTTTTGTTTTATTATTGTTTACTTGTCTTTTTATAGACCCCATGCTCGTGTGAGTTTTCTCATTCACTTTCCCCCTTGTTCCTAGGGTGAATGGACTTAGCTCGCAGTCATCTATTTCACTGTTGGAGATGACATTTTTACTTGTAATCCATGCTAAACAAATGTATGGAGTTGTTCAGAGGGGAAAAAATCACTTTTTAACTCACATTTTTCACCCAAATTTTCACCAGACAAAAAAAACAACAAAAACTAAAAAAAAAAAATAAAACATTAAAAGGCAGACAACGTTTAATCCCTAATTTAGTAATTTCCAACAATCCCACTCAATAAAACCCCAATTAAAAAAAAAACTGACAGTTTCCAACCCCCTAACAACAGCCTGACTCCCCCGTATAAATAATTCACACAAAATTAAAACCCAACAAAAGCAGAATTTCACCCAATTGGGTCACTGGTTAGAGGATTCAACACCAACACTACATACCCCAGGGATTATGGGTAACTGACACCACCTAATGACACACACACACACAATTACCCATCTGTTGCTCCAATTCTTCACCCATAATTCCATTCCTTTTCATTTATTTATTTATTTTTTCCTTGTTGAGTATTTTGCAACTTAAGACATCACGTATGGAGTATAGAATGCAATCTCACAAATATCCTCAGCAGGAGGAAAGGGGAGAAAAATAGGCGCAGAGGCTTTCCAATTACGTTGGGGTCATGAGAAGAGATTAGTCACCGTTTGTCTTTGGAATATTATTAATGTGAGAGAAGCGAGATTAGCAATAAACAGCAACAAAAACCCCCCAACCCAACCCAAAAACTCTCTAACAAGTTATTTTTAATAGGCTTACTGCATTTTTCTACTCCTTTTTCTATTATAAACATGACAAGAATTGCAAGATTTACTTTGCGCATGTCAAATGTCAACTCAAAACAGAGTGGATTCATTTATTGCTGAATTAGTGAAGGAAAAGAGAAGAGAAGAGAAGAGAAAAGAAAAAAAAAGTTAAAAATTTAGACTTCACTCGATTTTGCATTTGCTATATTTCAAGCGGAGACGTTTTGGACACGTGAAATGGATTTCTCGTTCAGAGGTTGTTTGGTGGTTGGTTGCAGGGCAGGGATGACTGATTGTTTCTCTCGTTGGGAAGTCGCTGACTGGCTGGCTGGCTATTCCCAAAGTATTTACACGCGTTTGTTTTCATTTGTCGTGTAAAACGTGTGTAAAATTTAATTTAGTTATCGGGCGCAGATGTTTGTAATGAAAGTTGCACTGACGTTTACACGTGTCTTGGCAGCGACGACTGGTGGCGATTGGGGCAATTTCATTTAACGGCGAAAGCGGCGGGTTTTGTTGATAAACAGAAAAATGAATGCTAGATCTCTAAAATATTCCTCATTGTTTTAACTTGCAATAATGACGTCATCCTGATATGGTGTAACATGTTCTACTTCTACAAATGCAACAATGGTGAATGATTGATTTCCCCTCGGAAAGTATTTACATACATGTATTTCCATTTGCCGTGTGTAACATTTAATTTAGTTATCCGGCGCAGCTGTTTGTAATGAAAGTTGCACTGACGTTTACACGTGTCTTGACAGTGACGACTGGTGGCGATCGGGAGCAATTTAATTTAACAGCGAATTAGGCGGGTTTTGTCGATGAACAGAAACATGAATGCTATAGGCTCTAAGATGATGCTCATTGTTATCGCTTGAAATAATGATGTCATCCTGATATGGTGTAACATCTTACGCAGATGCAACAAATAGCGTATAATCAATATTACAAAAATCAGTGAAATTTAAGAGATTCCAGGTGAAAAGCAACTATTATTGTTGTAAACCTTTTTAGGTCATCAATTGATTGATTTCATTAAACGATGACTTTTAATTTATCCTCCGTATTTTCTAAAAATTTATCCTTTTATTTCTTTGACAGGTCCTGTATGGCCTTCGTACTTCCGCTATAGGAACCGTACACCTTATCTCTCCTTTGTTTGAATTTGGATGGTTCCGTGACGTATTTATCCTTCGATTATTTAGTATCGAGATTTACTCCGGCGGCCGGCGAAGTAACTTTCGCAGAGAAGAAGATGGGTGTTCTTCTTCTTCTCTGGCTTTATTGCTGCTAGAGATTTCCAGCTCGTATGGATCCATGGGTCCAGTGTTTGGCACTTCAATTTCCCACTTATCTATCCACTCTGACATTGCTTGTTTCCTTTGCAGTGATTGCTTGTTCCAATCACAGCCTTCCATATACAGGAGCATCGGTGATAACAGGCAAAGTCAATGGGAAAATTAGGTATATAAAAAGGAAGGTTCGGGATTCCTGCGTTTTTGTCTTTATACTCCATTTATTCTTTTATTGCTGCACTTTACACTGGGTATATGGAGTTGGGAGTTTAAAAATTACTCTTAACATTCTTCTACATATTTTTCTCATATATTTTTTTTTCAAAGGGAGAAGAAAAAAAATTTGATTTTTTTTTTTTCATGTTGCTTTTAAGTGGGTAAAAACTTGTTGCCAATTTTGGTTATTTATGTATGGCCATAATTCAAAGCTGCTAATAGTTAAACAAAAATTCTAAACTTCCTGTGGGTGAATTATAGGCCAACAAAGTTAGAAAATTAGGAGTCAGATGCAGATTCGCAGTTATACATCACACCAATAGGCCTAGATTTTGGTTTTTCATTACATTTTTGGGTTTTCTTTAAAATTTTTCAGTTTTTGATAAATAAAGTGCAAAATTTTATCCGTAGAATTCCAATTGTCACTCAAACTACATTCAAATTAAGCGTTAAATGCCACTGGAAATTCTGTGACACTTCATACAGTATAGTATAGTGGTTAAAATGACAAAAGCCAGTCTATTTCATATACTGTACATACTCAAAATCCAAAATCCAAATCCATAGCCATTTTCGGTTGTTCGAATGGGTCAAATGAAAAGTGAATAAAATTTATATTTGCGATTGCTAAATTAATGCGTCTGAGTAAAATTAAATTTTGGTGACTTTTCATTCCGCTCATTCGAACAACTAAAAAACGGCTATGTGGCTTTTCGTCACTTATTTATTCCAATGTTTATAAACCATAACAATAGAAGTACCGTAACCGAGTCTATAATTAACAATATAACTCCATCCATCGATCCCACAGAACACATATACATACGATTTCCAGCGGCAATCTCACGCACTATGTTTACGCGACAGGATTTTTTTGTTAATTGTTAATTATTGTTTTTCAATAAGAATTAACAAAATCAAGATACCGTAATCTTAAAAAAATCCAAATCATTTGTGACATGTAAACATAATGATGAGAAAGAGGAACAATTACTTTATTTTTGCACACATTATGCACGTATTTATCAAGATGAAATCGAAAATGGAATGAACAAAAAAAACGTTATGCGTAATGTAGCAGTCGAGTGTCATTTTTCGTAACCACTAAAGACTCTTCTCTTCCATCGTTCTGATTACGGTGCGAAGAGCAGAATGGAATGTGGTTTTTCTTACCCACCTGACTCGACTGGCCGCAACAAACACGGACCAGAGAAAGAAAGAAGAAAAGAAAGAAAGAAAGAAAGACAGGAAGAATTAATCGAATAATTAATCCCAACGTGTTTTCTTAAACCATGCGTAAAATGTGATTCCGCTCACTTTATAACAAACCCAAACGCATTCTTCCCTTCCCTTCCTTTCCTTTCCTTATCTGACACCTAAGAATTTCATCGATAACACGAATAATCAATTTCGCTCGATATATCATATTTTTTTTCTATTTTTTTATTTATTCATTTATTTTCTTCCTTCATTCATCATGTTGGGTAATGATATTGGTGATGGGTAATCACAGTTTTACATGGAAAAATAAGGTTTGTTTATAATGAACTTAATTCGAGATAATAAGAGGGATAAATCTTTGCAAGCAGTCTTGACAGACTAATTGGACTAGGCAAATTTATTTCCAACTTACTATTTGATCTGTTTCGCCTTGATAAGAGTAGAGGCCAAACAATACAGTGCAATATACTGGCAACTATTCGCATTAGCAAAAAGGATTTACAGTACCTACTTCCCTCCCTCCCACCATTCGGTGGGCCCATGCTAATAATTAAAATGGGTGTTAAATGTGACGTTTATTTCTTGCCAGATGGAGATGGATATTTGTTCCGTCCAGTTTGTGTTGGGTGGTTGTTGGTGAGAGTGTGTTCATTGTTTGAGGGGTGGTGTTGGAAGGGAATTGTTTTGGTTTGGGAGGAGAAATTCATTGTTAAAAGCTTTAAATATGAGAGTTGGCAGTTGAAATCCCTTAGAAGATTTGAAATTTCATTGTTAAAAATCTTTTTAAAACATGATATTTCATTGTTAAAACCCTTAAAAAGTGAAATTTCATTGTTCAAACCCTTAACAAACAGAATTCCATTGTTAAATCATTTATTCCCCCTCTCAATTATTGCTTTTGCCTTTTTTCTCCAGATAAGAATTGTTTGCAGTTAGCATTACTTTTATTCCTTCATTCATCACCCCACCCCCAATTCATTGTCATCAGGCATTACCTTTTGTTAGTATCCTAAATCCAACTTGATTAAAAGCATCTTCAACGATTCCTCCATCCCTCCCTCCCTCCCCTCATCTTTATCTCTGATTTGTTGAGTCCGAGTCGGGTGTATCGATGACTTAATAAATGGAAATCGAAATCAACATCCCTCGAGCTAGCGAGCGAGCATCTCACTAAAGCCGATCCAATCCAATCCAACGCTCACAAACACAAGGCCTCCTCACTCACTCTCTCACTCACTCAACCCATTTTTCCCCAATTAAACTCTTCCTTCCCGTGCACTTTTCATCAATTTCCATTTTCAGCATAAATTCAATAAACAACACCAAAGTGTGTGTGTGAGTCACCTGCAAATTTATGGATATAACACTTTAATAATTCACAATAATCAACTCATTTCTCCTCCAACGCATACCCTCCCTTAATTTGCTTACCTGCATTCGCCTAACGATATTACCCCGCAACAGCTAATGTTTACTCGGAGTGGAAGGAGAGAAGGAGCAACAAGTGAAAATGGAGGAAATTTACGGGTTTGACACCTCCCTACATACAAGTTGTAGATTATGCTCTGTCTACAAGATCGTTCTAACTCTGTGCAAACGTTGCTTCGACGTGTTTGTTCGTGCCACGGCGATAGCGACAGCGACAGTAGACTGGGTACAAATTGTCTGCATTCGATCCAAAAATTAGAAATGGCTATTGTCGCTTTTGGCATCACTACTTCTTGCTGGTGACACACTGTGCAACAAGCCAGTGCACACTTGCAAAACAAAATAGCAGCACCCACAAAAAGCCAATTGGTTGTCATTACACGTGCTATCTTAAATATTATGCAAGCTCAAAATGCAAAATGCCATCAATAGTGGATCATAGAGACGCCATTTTGTTTGTTTACAACATTTGATATGGTACTTTTCATTATTGTTTATGGCTGCGATAAAATCTCGCTGCGAAATAGTACACACGGCAACTACTTTCTCAAAAAGTACTCGGTCATGTTGCGACAAAAGCAGCTTCTGGTTTTCAGATTTGCATTGTTTACTGAATTTACATACAACTTAGGGTGAAATCATGAGCAAAAGGAATGCTCATGTCTGCTGTACGGTATATATTTATTTTATGATCGACGACTGGCTATACACATTTATCAAGCTTCATCATTTAAAAACAATATAAATTTAGGCTATTGTTGACTATTCTTGTTGTATCAGCCCAATACGGGTGAGTTTTGATGTTTGTCTTTTGTCAGGTTGCGTATATGGCCCGGAAGCCAGTGTTTGAAAGTCGTTCGAAGTTTCGATTATGTTTTCGTCGCGCTGTCACATTTTCGACAAAACCCGTCATTCTCGCGCACGCAGCAGAAATTCGTCTCTTCGCACTTCTCATTTCTTCATTACTCCTCCTCCTTCTTCAGTCTTCACCCACCTCTCATAAAAACCCCTTCATCTCAAAGTCAAAGCGCGTAAATACTAGAGTGCCAACTTTCTACGACGCTATCAGCTTCGACTTTACAGCCTTAGAACATATTGCAGCGAGAACATTAGGATCTAAGTATCAAATTTCTGCTCTCATAAAAATCTTCTCATCGCTTCCCACTAAAAAAACCCGTGCCGCATGCATTCTTGATGCCAAAACACTTTATTAACTAACATCACTTCAATTCCTAACATGAAAATCACCACTTATTTGCTTTCACTCACTCTCCGTCTCCTTCTCTCTCCCCCCACATGAAAAACCTCAATTCACAAACCTCAACCACTAAATGATGCCCTTGTACTGTGTGATTCATCTGAAATGCATGCTGGGAACGGACCACAAGGCACCTTCATTATCCCTAATATTGCCTTTAGTCACAGCAATGTATTAAATTATGCAACTGCCCACAGAGGATGATGCATTAACACTTTTTATGGATTTTTTTTTCTCCCCCGTTTCAAGTAGCTCAACAACCATAAACACGTCAAAAAAAGGTTCGCTGTCATGAAATATGTCACGTGCTGGAATAAAATGGTTTTCAATTGAATTTCATTTTTTTTTTTTTTTAAATTAATTTTCCCATAGTGGTGATTTATTCCTAATTTTTCATATATTTGCGTGTTTGTTCGTCTGGAAAATCTTACAGCTGTATCGAGGGGCCTGGCTCGCATTGATTTAATGTGCCGATTTCTAGTCGGCCGGAAAAACAATTATAAATTTCCACCAGGGTGGGACGTTTACCCGACGACACCCGTCGACTTGCAGCACGAGCCTCCAGACGCCGATTGCAGAAATCGGAGAATGAGATAATTCCTCGATAGTACGGTAGTTAGCATCCCCGCCTGTCGTCGTTTAAGCTTTTCCCGATGGAGTGAAATTCCAGTTCGGTCACGAGAACGCTGGAATGCGAGATCTCAGATAGTCTGGAAGAGATAATTCCTCGATAGCATGATAGTTAGCATCCCATCCGTCGATTCACCGTTCCACGCTGGCAACCTAGCCCATCCGTTCCATCCATCGACTCTAAAGAAATCGATGTTTGAATTTTTAACTCGTGCATTATACGGAATTCCTCGATAGTATAGTGGTTAGCATCCCACACGTCGTTTAATTTAATTTAATTCCTCGATAGCATAGTAGTTAGTATCCCATCCAATAATTCACCTTGCCACACTGGCAAACGTCATTCATCCATACATTCCATCCGATGTTTGAATCTTTAACTAGCATTTTACGTCAATGCAAATCTCATGGTATGGATTTGTAGTAATTCGTCGCAAAAGTATAAAATTACTGGTCCATAACCGTCTCGATCAAATATCAAATTCCTCGATAGTATAGTGGTTAGCATAGTAGTTAGTATCCCACGCGTTCTTCAATTCGTCGACAGTTCAGTAGTCAGCATGCCTACAAATGACAACATACTGTAGTTGGTAGGCGTATCTCCCCAAATAGAAAACTTCATCCCTCATGTTTTAGAAGAACAATCCAGCCGAGCAGAGATAATCGATGATTTGAATAAAAGATGAAATTCCTGTCTCGGAATAAATCACGCTCACCCAAAGGGCAACCATTGCTTAGTCACCGGTCGGTCGGTCGGTCACGTAAACAAATTTTAATTTTGCTCAAAATTGCTTTGTGTGTGTCTTGTGAGGCAAAGGAGAATAAAAGAGGGAGAGCAATTTTGAGTTTTGTGGTTTTGCCTCAATGAAATGAGAATCAAGTGAAGCTGAAACGTAAGAAATGACAATTTGAGAGGAGAGAGAGAGAGAGAGAGAGGAAGGGGAAGAGGCGGGACGTGTCCCTTTCAGCGTTTCAACATGGTATTGTGAAGAAGCACTTGATGAAAACATTTGGAGGTGATGGAATGGCGACTAAAAGGAAAAGAAGAAGAAGAAATAGACCACAAAGATTGCTGCAAACTGCATTTAGCTGTCAGCGAGACAAAAAATGCTTTGTGCAAAGCGAGTTATAAACACAGTTTTTCCCCTACTGCTTCGTCTAGCTCGTCTGCAATTGTAAACAACTACAAGAAAAGCAAAACAATGACAATTATATGTTTTCCTAACAAGAAACAAAATAACTTGCTAAAAGATTTTTTTCGGTGGTGTCGTTTGATGTTTTGAGGAAAAAATTGTGGGGAATTAGAAAAGGAATGTTTTGGGGTGAAAGTTGATATTTTCTAAATTTAGAAATTTTGTTTGTGGGTAAATAATGAGGAAAGTTGATTTTGGAATTTGATTTTTAAAAAATCAGTAAAAAGTGAAACCGATAAAAATCGATTAATCAAGAAAATCGACAATTTATCAAAAATCGAAAAATATCGAATTATCAGAAAATGGAAAATGTCGATAATTTTTATCAAAAATATCAATACTTTTCATGAAAAAATATATCGATACTCTGCAACCATATACTCTAAACTTCACTTCAAATCATCAAAAAAACCACAAAACCTTTCAAATTATCGACATTTATCATCACCCCCATTGAAAAACTGACCAATTACCACCCAACCCCTCATCCCCACAAATAAAAGATAATTAATTTCCAAATATTTTCACGTCGACATGCGAAGTGGAATATTACATGCAATTTCAGTGTGAGCAACTGCGGTAATCAGACATTTGCACTCAACACCTTCTGCATACAGATGACTGCCAACATAAACATAATATAATGCATTATCCCATGGTTGTAAAATACACTCTTTCTTTTTCACCAACAAACCCACAAACCCCCCAACCTCCCAACCCTTCACTTACGATACAACAAAACCACCCACAAAAAAACAAAACAAAACAAAAATAAACATAAAAATTTCATTACCCAACATCAACAACAATGCAATAACAATCAACAATTCCCACAGAAGAAGAAAAAAATTCAGTTGCATTTCCACACTGACCATTGTGACCATGATGGATGACCTCATAAAATGTTAACTGGGCAGTTTGAATTTCAATTTAAATTCCTTTCCTTCCCAGCTGCCATTCAATCAAACGCCATTTTGATTTTTTTTATATATATTTCCAGGTTTTTATGGAATAAATTTCCATTCAATATGGCGGTTTGTCGCTGACTAAATTAAAATATATTGGTGTTGGGGTATAGAAATGATATGTAGCTAGATGGGGGAAGGGGGAAATGGGGAAATGGGGGGTTGTAATGTGTTGGCAACATTGTAGGGGCCTTTTGAGTAGGCACAAGTGATGAATTCCTAAGTAGATGAATCACGCCAGCAGAGAATATGGGCTTTGGCTCGGGAATGGGACGCATTTGCAATTGGTCCTACAGTTTCCGGTAGCAGGACTATTAAGGGAGCTTTTCATCTTTTGTCGTGGACATTGTGGTCGGTGCCATTTTCATTACTCATATTGTCCACTCGTATCCAGCACCCGTAACAAATGAGGGGATTTCTGGGTGGCTCCATGGAAAGCGGTAGTGGGCAATTCAATGTGTCAGACGGACAAACTAATAAGTTTGTTCACGGGTTTCGTGGGGGGAGCGATGCGTCTTTCTTTGACTCAAAGCTGGGAATTTAAGCGAGGCTCCATCTTGTTGGGTTGACCTAACCCGGTTCTAATTCTTATACGTTTACTTTGAACAAATTAGAGTGCTCCAAGCACGCGTCAAAACACGCCAAATAGCCCAACATGGATGCTAGAAAAGACCTCTCGTAGGCGGAACCAGGCTGGTCTCAGTCTGTATCATACTTCTGTGTCGGCTGCTTCTTGTCGAGACTAAAAAGGGGGTAGACAAAGGAAGTCATCATCCTCGTGCTGAACCCTCAAGATGACGTCCAAGACAAATGTAATTTTTCAGTGGTTTACATCGCCTTTCATTTTCGTAAAAGTTTGAAATTGTGGATTGTTTTCTTTTGGTTTTTTTGTGTGTATAGTTATTGTTTGATTTTACCCTTGACAGGTCCCATATGGCCTTTGCTGCCACTGGGGACCTTAAAATCTGTAATACTACAACAGCATTGCAAGACGAACTGCTGGGAAAGTATTAAGTAAAGTCGATCTGATCTTTAATGATTCTGATTTTGTTTCTTTTAGAATGTGCAAAGTTTTATCATTTTCGAGCTTAATCCATCTTAATTCATTCTTCTTTTTGTTTCTCGACCAAGTAAATTGCCTAAGGTTATTTATGACAAACGAAACCCGGATCTAGATCCGAATAATCCGACTCGGGCAATGCAATTACTTAGCTCCTAAGTGAATGAAGCATTGCCGGAGCGGAGAAGTCCTGTAACTGTATGATAAAATAACTCACTTTTCCCATGATACTTCACACGCTTTGCAGAGTAAGCAATTGAATTATTGGATTTCCTTCACCCTACTGACTGTTGATAACGAGCGACCAAAGGAAAAAAAATCCGATCGATACTTTTGGACGCAGTTGCAGATTAAGATGTTACAATAACAATCGTATCGTTATTCGACCACAAACTAGCCCACCTTGGCAATCTGGCAAATTGCCTCGATCGATGGGCCGACATGGAATGCAAACAGAAAGCGACCGAAAGCTCTTTGCGACAAACAAACTTCCCATCGAATCGAGTGGACAGTTTTGGAACCATCAAATAAATAGCCTCCATTCTATTCTATTCGATGCAATGCAATGAACTCCAATAAACCAAATGAAAACAATTAAATTCTTATTAATTAACATCCATGTTCGCTTAACTGCCAAAATGTGAAAATCAGCAATAATTTATTCATTCAGAAGTCACGTGAATGCTCGATCAATTGAAACTCAAACGTTGACGATACGACGGAACCATGCGCTCCCAGAAGCCACCCCACCATGGCGCTCGTTCAACAATGGACTTCTATGTGACGCGCCGAGCAGTTATAAGTTTAGCGAGGCAGCAGTCTCCCAGGCAGTACAATTGCAATAATGTATATAAATTGCGCCAAAGTTCTAAGACTTTGTCGACCGACATCTGGAAGGTGGACGAGTCCAAAAGACAACTCATTGAACATGAGACAACCCTGACTGAGGTGCATAAAACTCCATTTCGACTTCCCTTATCAACAATCTTGCATAACTATATCAAACTTAAAAACCCAAGATCCTTCGCTCGATACCGACGAATCATCGTATTTGTATTCCAACGACCGCCAATCAAAAAAAAAAATATTTAAAAAAAATCAAACAAATATCACCCGAGAGATTCCATCTCTCTTAACCCTCTTTATACGAAAAAAAATCACCTAATCCTCTTATCGGAGACAAATCCCTCAAATCGAATGTCGTTCATTAACCTGCAAATCCCGGAGACCCGTACCCGGTACGACCGAGCCCAAAAACTAAACGTTTTAAAATCCCACCCAGACCCCATCCATCTGTCATAGGCCTAACTTATACAGTATAGCCAGAAAGCCAAAGTACCTTTCATTAAGGGGTAGGGCCATGCCATGCACCGAGCGTGGGTAATTGCCAACGATTTATGATGCAAACCCGAGGAATCGGGAGCGATGGGGTCCGTTAAGCTCCCAAAAAAGGGGTCGAACTCATTCCCCGTTTTTAAATATTTTTGAAAATACAAAATAAAAAAAGTTTTTAGTTTTGTTTGATTCTCTACACCGGTAGATAAGGGTATCTATCTTTGGCTTCGTTGATTGAAAATGGATGGGAGTCGATCGGTGAGTCCGGGTGACAACGATGACGTCATCCGGTCGGAACCAGCAAGTCGAATTGCAAATAAAATGGATAGTGGGGATTATTTATTACAGTAATTACTACGTCATGGATAATGAGGATAATTGGTAATACATTTATCAGAAGAGAGAGAAAGAGTAATCAGTTTTTTCCCTTTGTGCACCGAGTAATTTGGAATTCAGTTTATACGACTGGTCTACAAGGAACCTGGCCTCAAGGTCGATTTTAAATGACCTGTTGGCTTCGATGCATGAGTTCTGGCAAATATTTTATTTTCATCATTTTATACTTTCGATTTCTATATTTTTACTTACATTTTTCCTCATCAGGGGACGGTTTACAGCGAAACGAGCAAAAGCAAACCCAACAATGGTGATTTTCTAAATCTCCCATTGTTGAGACGTTTGAAAAATGATTGTTTTTATTCTTACCATCTTAACTTTAAAGTTGTTGTTGTTGTTGTTTAATTGAGTTTGTGTATTGTTGTCGTTTTTTAATTATTGAAAAAAATGAAGAGTGAAACAGCTGCCCTCTAGTATTTTAAATAGAAATGAACAATTAATCAGCTGTTATTGCTTGCAGGTGATAAACTGGGCAGTTTTTCATTGTCATTTTAGTGTTAAAATAAGGAAATTAATTGCAGCAACTCTCAATGCACCCAGACAAATTATCATTATAAATTGTCTTGCAGCGAGTAATTAAATACACATAAAGTTAATCATTAGTTAAAATGTGTATAAATTTAACGCCGGAATAACTAACACGCTCGCGTTCTTTACGAGCTCGTTTCCAAAAACCACTTTTAAATCACTCGACGCTTCACCGACAGACAGTCGCTATGGAAACCAACTGAACCAGACCACACTCGGACACTGTCTGACCACCTAGTCGCCATATTTTTCTTCTAGTTCCTTTTCTCTTCACTTGTAGGGTCATGTGACCTCGGGTCACGTGGCCTAAAACTGTAACCTGATTGGCTGTAATTTCAAATCGCTTTGAAAAAGTCCAAGAGGTCCGTACTTTCAAAATTGCATCACAAAAGTAGGTTTGAAGCCAAGCCAAGAGAAAAGGAAGTGATGTCGATGGTATCGTTTCGAAAATCACACCTAGCGTGTCTGTCTACATCGTCCTTAAGTCAGTCTTGAGAATGCCTTTCTGGCAAAATCATAACTTCTTCATTTTCTTTTTCCATGTTTTTCCAACCCAACCTGACCTGGCCTAGCCTAGCTTAGCCTAACCAAACTCAGACTTGGAAATGCGGTTCCGGCGAAATCATCATCGCTTCTTCATTTTCCATTTCCATGTCTCCATTGGGATTCACTAACTTCCACTCTACTTCTCCTTCGCCCAAACTGACCCCGAGAGAGCACAACTAACCCCATCCACTTCTCCATCCACTCCATCCATCCAACCACGTGACACCCTAAATTACAATTCCAGCAAACCAAAACCACATGATGATGAAAAAAAATCCTCTTCTTGTTTCACATTCAACAATGGTAATGGACTCCTTTTCACACCTGTCACGAATGATTCGCGCCACAAAACCGGGACTCCATTTACATGCGTCACGTCACCCAACGCCGCGCCGCATTCCTCTAATAAGAGAACGAATCGTGAGCAAACATAGGATAAAACGCATAACTCTTGAAATATTCATAGCGGCAGCAAGAAAAGCGGAGATAACATTTAGTAG
>JAQFZO010001082.1:0-18132 GCA_034695885.1 Geophilus flavus | reverse complement strand
TAACAATGAACTTCCAAATACTAGAAGTTATAAAAAATCCTGTTGGAAACACTGCAGCAGTTGCGTTTGCGTTTGCGCTGCTTCTAGTGGAAACACAAGTGGAAACCTAGCCTTAGGGATGATTTTGAAAAAATTGTGGTTAACGATTTAGAATTTTTATGGGATTTTGGCAGTCCGTCTGTAAACATTACATAGGCAACCAGAAGTGATAAAATATGAGTCAAAGGCCCGGTCAAAGGGCACTTATGAAGGAACTTGTAGTATAAGAGATTTATGCACAGTAAAACGTGAAATGCAGGGAAACAAACACAGCAACTCAAGAGAATGAAATGGTGAGCAAAAATAGGAAAACTGTAAAGGCAAATGATTGTTTTCGTCATTTGTTGGTAAAGTTAGAGATGGGATAGGGAAAGAAAGAGTTCAACAAACTAAAAAGTCGCCAACAAAATTTTAGAGATTGTATAGTCAATCGATTAAACTAACTAAAAAACGAACTTATGAAAACTCAGACTTTGTTCATCACAGTTGCAAAATTGCAAAATATAAATTTTCAAACACATAAAAAAAAACATATAAAAGACTCGAAAAGACATTTACAACCCCATCCTATCTTTTCCTTTTTCAAAAGAAAATAAAATCTAATTTCAACCGGGTCGAAAAGCCACTTCCGGTGGCATCAAGAACACGACATTTTATTGACTTTTACAACATCTCAACTCATTACCCTCAAAAACAGAAACCCCTACAAATCCAACCGGAAGTTCCCCTTTAATCAACTCCAAATTGAAGATAAATCAAAAAAATCTTTTCCTCTCTCTCTCTTCTTACTCCCCCCCCCCCTCCTCTCCCACTGATAAAACAGACTAGACAGATATTTCGGAACTCGTTCTGGTTACACTCAGAAACTAGTTCTTCTTTGCCACATGAATAAAAAGTTTTTTTTCTTCTCCCTCTCCCCCTCTTCTCTCGTCTTCATTTCCAAGGTAGAAAACGAATTCCACTGAAAGCCTCCCCTATCGGATTGTCACCCTAACTGAGTAATGATTTTTCCTAGCGAAACTACACGCAAGCGCACTGTGCTTTTCTCCAAAGATTTGCCAGAGATTGATGAAGAAGCCGATGCAGTAAACAAGTCAAAAGGTCAATACACTGATATCTCATTTAGCCATCATTAAATCGTGATTCATTTTATCATTTTTTCATTTTTCCCATTTTTTCTCCTCCTTTTTCATATTTTGCTTTTTATTTATTTATTTCGAATCGTTCGTTCGTATACGACGATTCGTATCGAAGGGGCGGGGGATAAAGGTTTATGAAATTCCATTTGGAAACGTTATGATGGCCCTCATCATGTATTGGAAGGAGGAAAATGTGATCATCATGAAGAAACCTATGGAATTACCAGTATAAATTGAATTGTTGAATGGAATTTGAAAATGTTAGTTTTTTTTTCTCTCCCTTTTCTTTGAATTTTTTTTATTTAAGGAAATAAAGCGAAGGATGGAATTATGTGGAAATCCATATTGGAAGGTTGGGAAAAGACAATCGATATATCGATACGTTTCTTAAGGGTTGGTTAAGTGCAAGGTATAGACAAAGTGACTTAAATGCGGTTGAGCGAAGTCTTTTGGCGTAATAAATATGAATTTTTTTTTGAAGTTTTCTGTATGTATAAAGGAGATGGGATCGGATAAGCGGAAAAATATAATTTGCGTGATCTAATTATGTAAAGTCGGTTTGGTTGACTGTAAATAAAATATGGGAACAGGTAACTCAATTATGCTGGAAAATGTTGCGGAAACTTTTAATTTTAAATTAAAACGAAATTGCTCGCCATTTTGCACTAATCAAGTATTTATAATAGAATTTTTTTTTTCCCCGAAGAAAAAAATTAAAGATGTACTGGCTTAGGGAGGGTTGTTGTTTGTATTAATGCCCGGATGTTGTTATGTTGTTATTTTGAATCGGATTGGCATATAAGAGTTTAATAGGGTTTTATAGTTTATTATTCTTCGTCTTTCGTTTTGGTTGAATGTGGGATGGAAAGCTGCTTTGGGAAAATGTAAGTTTTTTTTATGTTATATTGTGAGGGTATTACCGGTATTACGGTATTGTAAGGTACTTTAGATGTTGATTTCTTAGGATGGATTAGATTCGAGGGATATCAAAGGAAAAGATGTGGAAATTTTGTGGAAGTTTTGTGTGAAGCCAATTGACAAGAAGATGTTGGAATTCTGAAATATGAACTGTAGAGATAGAGATTTCTGATCGGTTGCAACCGGTCTTGTTTTTGGAAGCCCCTGTTTTATGTGAATTACATACGGTACTTAGTTTTTCAAGGAGTACCGTAATGACTTCGAAATTGAATTGAAAGTGACCGGTCCATCTATTTTTATACTCGGTACGACCGGTCCATCTATTATTGCAACGGGTGCGACCGGTCCAACTAGTATTGCATTGCATTATTGTAACAATTTGCAGCGATCGGTCAAATTTATATTGAAAAACTGAAAAAAAATTACTCACCGTTCCAACCGTTTCACAAATCGGTCCATTTATTATTAAGTCACAAAAGGTCGCGACCGGTCGCAAACTTTTTACACCGCAAATTTTTACACCGAATTATTCATTTAAAAAAAAAAAAAAAAAATCAATACTTTCCATAACTTTAGTAAATCTAGTCAACAAACCGGTCCATCCATAATCCCAGCCGATCCCAAAAAACCGCCAGCAGCTGCACTAACTAATAGATTTTTACTGAATTATTGATGCAAATTTGTTTTTCACATTTCCCCTCCCAACAAATTTGTTTTTCTCAAGAGTCTAATATCCAAAAAAAAAATTCCCCATTAACAAAATATGTTAATAAGAAAAACTTGTTTGGGAAAGATGAAATGGGTAGAAAAAATGACTTCATTAAAACTTGATTAGGCTTATACTCGGCACATAAAGAAGGACTAAATGAAGGCAAACAGCTGTCACACACGTACACTATGATGTCCTATAAAACGACGCCATACAACAAACTTCACAGACTCGATAGTTAATTGCGCAAATATGCACCTAGTCTTAATTAAGTGGAAACACCGCCTTCTTAGCTTCCCTGCACTGCACTGCGCATCTGTTTAATTGCTTAGCAATATGCTTGACCCCGTCGACGACTCGCGCTTTCTTCTCTCTTAAACTCTTTCATCTTGAATTTTTCCCTTTTTTTTTCTCCTCCTCCATTTTACGGAAAATTCTCGTGGCTTTCATCAAGTCGAACGTGTGGGATTCCAAAATTGCCACATTACACGGCTTTTTTTCCGAGCGTTTGCAATCAAGTGCAAAATGGCGCTCTTTTGGCAGTTGGTGTTTACAATCCCATTAAGTCTTGTTGCCATAGTGATGATCAGAGGTGATAACCGAGTTTTTGATGCGTCGTAAAATTGTGTCAACGAGGGAACGAAGCAACAGATAAAATTGGTCATAAACATGAAAAAAATAAGAATATGAGAAAAAAAAATTTCCAAAAAGGAAAAATTGAAGTTTTTTAAGCATTAGATTAACATATAGATAGATACGTATCTTTCCCGAATTTTGGAACGCGTAATTGGTGTGAAATTTTTTTCTTTTTCCTTTTTGGTGATGATGGGGTGTGAAGGGTGGGGAGAGGTAAATATTTGAGAACTTTGCTGCAAAGCATGTGTTTTGTAGGTGGGTTTTGCATACAAACAGTCATGTTTGTAAATGATGTCATGATTTGGTGGCGTTCATTTCGCCATATCGTAAAATGATAAAAATCTCGTAAAAATTCTTATCATCGTAAGGTGAATTTTTTTTTTGAAGAATATAAGGACAATGCACCCGAAGGTGGAGAAATTATGCAGAAGGTATTTTTATTACCAAAACGTTCTATAGTATTTTTTTTTTGTTTATGCGTGGAATTAAAGCGTCATTAATCATCAATATCAAAATTCCACATCAATTTCCGTGCGCGGCAACTGTCAGACCAATCAGATACGACCCACGTGACACACACTCCTTTTTAATAAATAAATAAAAAAATTTTAAATTTTTTTTTTGCACAGTGGAAAACCCACTTATAACGTCTAGGCTATAACCTCAACCCGCCTATAACGTCATTTTTTATTTTTCCCGGCCTTAACCCTTTTAAAATAATGATATTACCTGGTTAAAACGTCAACCCGCCTATAGCCAATGCACACATCACGTGAACTTGTTATAGTCCACAGAATGGACATCCAAGATGTCGTATTTATGAGGGACGTAATAAAAATGTCATACTAACGTCATTTTAGGGCGTGCCAGCAGTCTTGGACATTCTAACCAGTTCATGCAAAAAATGACGTTTAGAGAACATCCGACACTGACAAGTCCTAAAATGACGTTAGAAAGGTATTTTTATTACGTCCCTCATTAATATGATGACCAAAAGATATCAGTACCGTACGTGTGTGTGACACTTCAGTCATAATTACAACACATTACGACCTGTATTTTCAATCCCAGACGTCTCTGAGTCATGGTTGTGCGTATTAGGTATAACGCCATGAAATTTCTGTCCCTCCATGTACCAGAACTCGATTATAACGTCAAAATGACGTCAAAATAACAAAATAAAAATAAAAATAATAGGGAAAAACAAGAAGAAAATAGGGGATGCAATACAGGCAATGGGTAGCCTGGTAGGAGGCACACGAAACCCGCTCTTAGCGACACAATGACGTTATATATGCGGTTTCCGATTTTACATCACCCGCACATAACATCAATTTTTTCCCGGTCTCAAAAATGACGTTGTAAACGGGTTCCATTGTAAAAAAAAAAATTTTAACCTATTAAGACGGGAGTAAAAGAAAGAAATAAAGCAAAAAAGGAGTAAAAAGAACAAAGATCTTTTTTTACACCATGTGTGCTGCGAAGCAAAAAAATGGAGTTTCCATCGCTAAAAGGGGAAGCGAAGAAACGAGTGGGCAGGCAATAAATGCGCCACCTTTGGAATGTTGGCGACACCTTGTTTATGGTTTGGTGCGCGTGCTGGCCACGTGCGTCTCTCTCTCTCTCTCTTCACGCTCCCATTAACCAGAGGCGATGGGTGGAAATTGTTTCGTCAAGTGGAGTATGGCCTCGAGTGGTACAGCGTCCTATAGCGTCCTTTTAATGCATCCCTGATATGAGATCCTTAAACCTCCGGTAGTATGGGCAGAAGCGCGTGTTAGATGGTGCGAAGAATACTAAAGTTCTGCAGGGGGTCGGCGGGGATATTGGTTGTGAGTATGCTTAATTTACTTGCGATTAACGAAAACAAACAAAGCGTGGAACGAAATGAATGTAATGTCAACATTGGGAAGATGTGCGAGCATTACCAAGACGTCGATTGGCTCTCGGTGAAATGAATTACTGGAGTTGAAGGGCTGCAAAGTAAGATTAAGCAGTGGTGCGATTGGTCTCCGAAACAACACTTTCCTGCAGGGCTGTGTCTGGTCCTGGTGTGTGGGAGTCTGGTGGCGACTGATGGCAAATGGTTGAATGGGTTTGTTGAGGTTGATTTTTATGACTGTATAATGCAAAATTACGACTGTGGAACAGGAATTTACAGCTGCATAATGAAAATTTACAACTCCTAACACATATTTACAATTCCACAACATATGTTTACAACTCCACAACACAAATGTATAGCTAAATTCAAATGCACAATGCAAATTTACAATTACACAACAAATTTACAACTCCACAACACAAATTTACAGTTAAATACAGATGCACAACGCAAATTTTCACATACAACTCAACACAACACATGCGCACCAATGCAACTTTTAGTGTTTGAGTTGTGAATTGTTTCATTCTGCATTCATGTTGTTTGCAGATACTAATAACTTCTTCCAAATTTGTGTTGTTTTTTTACAATTGACTGCTTAAACTCGTTGTGCATTTGTGTTGAGAACTTTTATCCTTCAAAATTTTTTCTTAAAAAAATAATTCGCTACAGGTCCATTTGTGACCCTCATAAATAAATTGAATTAGAATGTCCAATATTTGAGTTAGCTCAAAGGTCAACTGTCAACATTTTTATTTCCTTGAGTAAGATGGATTGGAGGTGTTGCTTTCTGCGTAGCGTGCGTTCGATCCACCACCACCACCACCACCACCACCAACACCAACTACTGTTTGGAAGGAAGGAAAAGCGATGCCTTTTCAACGTTCAAACGATGTCACGTGTTTATTGTCAGTAAGTGAAGTTCCCCATAGCAACTGACACGTGCTGCCATAATGTAAGGCAGCAAATGATATGCAGCTGCTTGCCACAAATGTGTGAAATTGGAAAATCTAATATGTGCACCAGTTATTATTCTGTCATGCCAGTTCGTTGCTCCAAATTTCACATGGTTATGACTTGCGACATATGAATTTTCATGTTAAAATTTTTTCCCTCCCCCAAAAATAAAAATAAAAATAAAAAATTGCTTCCTCTCAAAACACGAAAATATTACTCAATTAAAAGTAAAGCAGCTTTTACTGTAAAAATTATTTGTAATTTTGCTAAAAAAAACTAAAATTTTTGCATTCTTTTGTCAGAATTTCAGTTTTTTACAAATTTCGACTTTTGTGGCTATTTTTGTGCAAAAGTTTGCAAATTTTAATTCATTAGATTTAATTTTACAAATTTACAGTTCCACTTGCTGTAAAATTAGACAACTAATGTTTGTTACGTTTGTAAATTTACAATACTTATTTGCATTTTTTAAGCAATTATGTTGTAAATTTACAACTAATTGCCATCTTATTGCGTAAATTTCATGGACAATTTTTTCAACATTGATAATTGACAAATGGTGGCCAATAAGGTCACATCGGAGTCAACAGACGAGTTAAATTATACGGGCGAAACGTGCGGAATTTGGCGTTTCTCACTCGGCACGTAAAAAGATAACGGAGTTTTTTTTCTCCTTCATTCTTGCAACCCACATAAATTTTGCATGTATATATATTCGCAAAACAAGATGGCTGTATGCAGATGGATGTGATGTTCACCACTCTTGGAGCCTTACATCAACCGTGGCTCCTGAATGGCAAACAGGCAGGGATGCATGACGGAAATGAGGCGCGCGAGAGTGCGATTCCATAAATGTAGCTTGATGCCCATCATTACTATACGAATTTTTGATGTTCGCTCGAGTTGTATTTGACTGACCTCACTAAACAAGATTTCTTTTTCTCTCATTTTTTTCTTTTTTTTCTTTCTCCCTCTCCTCTCCCCCTCTGTGACTGACTGAATGGGGTTGTGTGTCTCCATTTGGCTGGATGTTTCAGAAGATATAAAGGAAGGGAAAGTGAAAAGACTGGTATTTTAGAGTAGGTATCTGTGTTCTATCTTAATTTACAAGTGATAAACTAATGTGGTTTGCTGATTCAGCTTTTCTCGCCTCTAAAAGTGATGGATGGAAGAGTTTTTTTCGAAGATTTATTTAAATTAGAGATTATCTATGGGTTGAAACGAGGGTTAACGATGATCGATCGGTGAATCGCATAGTTAAATACTCGTGTTGTTTGCTCTTTTAAGTACTTACTCGTTAATTCTAAGTTAGATTTCTGCTATTATATTTTCTCTGGTCTTAGTAAGACTAGTTTTAAGCCTTTTTATTTGTTTATATGCAACCATTCTTGCTGTATCTCACAGAAGTGTTGAAATTGTTGACAGCAAACAAAGTCAGTAGTAGTTTAGGAATTGATTATAAAACACTTCTCTTTCTTTGCTCACATTAACATGCACATAACTGGGTAAGGAAGGTCTATTTGGACACCGGTGAAGGGTACCGGATGGCTGACCAGGAATTTCTCACATGCCTAGCCTTTACAGACATAAGTACTACCTGTTAGGTACGCATTAGGGTTATCGCAACGCGATTAACTGACCGACAGCCGTTAAACGCGTACCTACTACGTAGAAACACTTAATTTGGCAAAGTTTCGATGCTAAAAATAAAAGCCTAAAAATAGAACAGGGGAAGAAATAAGGCGAATTTGCAAGCGTGTAGTTGTGGATTCAAAGGTCATAACATTCACCTGGTCACCTCTTGCTCGCTATAGGCAAAGTGGTTTGCTTCACTGCCCTGCACGAGCAATTTTCGCGAGTAATGATTGTAGTTTTTTCATGAGGGAAGAAGGAGGAGACGTGAATAAATATAAATTTGACTTTACTTTATCTGGAAGCAAATCTCGCGAAGAAATGGCAAACAGAAAAGAAAACCGTTGCAACATGCAACAGCAAAGATTCCTCCACTCACTTCTAAAAGGGGTCAAGGGAAGCTTTCTCCACGAGATTTGAAGGTGAGAAACTCAATGTCATTCAGGCGATGAGTGAATTTTTAATCATTCATTTATTGATGAAATGTTCATTATAAATAGAGTCATCAAAATTTTTAATCTTGTTTTTCAGTTTAATTATGAAATCTCTTGAATTATACATGGGCATCAAGATATGGTTGATCGGTTTGTGATTAATCTTCATAAATTATTGAGTAGAGAGTCCTGAAGGTCGTTTCGACATATGATATGTTTATGATAAATATTCAAGAGGTGTAAAACAGTTAACTTATCTTGTCTCTTTTATACTGTATATTTACTTTGAAAGTTTTATCGATCGAGACTCGGTCGGTGTCGGTGGTATATCGAAAACGACAATTGACTGTTGATAATACACCGAATGGAAGTGTTGCAGAACTCTTGAGAATAGAGTGAACATTGCAGTAACAAGGTTGGGTTTGGGAATTGCGAAATGGAATATTACCAATACGTTTGATGTCGGATTGACCGGGTTTTCGTAGAAGCGATATACTGTACGTTTCACGTGAGTTTTGGATCGATAAACTCGAGACGGGGTTTTCTCTCGCAGTTTTCGACTTTCGTGTACTGTATGTAGACAATGATGTCGGGAAATGAGTTCAGATTTGGGTCTTTGATTAATGTCGTTAGTGTTAAGATGGAAATATGTAAAGGTGTTGATGAGAGGTGTTGATGGGAGGGGAAATTGGTTTAAAAATTAAGTTTTAAGTTTACAGTACAGTGGGAAATTTATTTCTTCGACAAATTGCGTCATGATGCACAGATGTTGTTGCTGTAGGTGCAATTTGAGGTGTAATTAGAGGATAGGTTTTAGAAGGCTTCGAAATCACAGACAAAAGCTTTAAGAGGATGGAAGTTGCCTTACCTGGGAAAGGAGACTATAGTGGGAAGTAGGTAATTAGTTTTATAGTGGTTAATATTTCACAATTAAGAGTGTGCTTAGGATTTATTTAGTTAACCAAATAAACGAATTTAGTTTAGCAATTCAGGTGAAGAACCGCATAACTTTAATTCACATAACGGGCTTTAGAATGGGCGTGTATGTATTATTCCAGCGTGTGATTTTACTGTTCAGTGTTCGGTAGTTGTATCGCATGAGTCACTTGTAATTGCAAAAGTTTGGGATATCCCAAAGTTAAAGCTGAAAAAATTGAAAATGCTGAGTTTGGAAAAAAATGTTTCATAAGTTTGGGATAAATTCTGTAACCAATTTATTTAATAAATATTTTGATTTCTCAGTACGGTGCGTATGCAAATTACTTCAGGCAGCTATTTCTGACGTTTTTACGTAGTTTTTACAAACTGGTGAAGTCATAAAGTGAGTTTGGCCCAAATTTTTATAGTTTAGGATAAAAAGTGCAAAAAATGGGAGGGAAAACATCCAAAGTTTGAAGTGCAGACAGTCAAGCAATAATATTCTGGCATTCCAAAGAGTGATTCTAGAACGTGATTTTACTGTTCAGCAGTCGAATAGCACACGTCATATGTAAACCAAAATGTGAGCTTTTGGCCCAAAAATTAAATCTCTCATCAGATGGCGCGATACACAAAAAACTTGCCATAAATCCAAAATTATAAACGATTAAAATGCCCATCACTTTGATAAAACACAGAAGAAATCACAAAACTTGTGAATTTTCCTCAGAAAAACCATATTTCACCTAACCCACCCACCAACAACAGGATTATAAATGAATTTACAGCCAAGTTGCTTCGTAAGCAATTACGTCGAAAGCGAAATAGAGAGTGAGAGAGAGAAAGGAATAAATTTATGGCCTGCAAGGCGTAATTTTTGTGTTTGCATCCACAGAAACAATATTTATTTTCAGCGCCGCAACATACTATACTCGCAATTCTGTTTGCATGCACTCAACTGCTCGCATACATAGTTTTAAGTGTACATCTATATTTGATTAAGGGAAACATGGGAGCGAGTGGCTGCAGCGAAACAGTGTCGACGACATTAACCAGCGATTGATCCGACTTCTACAAGAGTACAAACAGAGTAGTTTTAGTTTGGATAATGAAAATTGACTGCGATGTGTAATTCGTTTTTCCATGTGGCCTCGCGAAGTGATGATTTCCCATTGACAACTGTTCTGTACACTCTGTTATTTTTTCCTCGGTCCCATATGAAATGCGGTACCACATCCAGTGGCATTGTGGGCTTTAATCCACTTCCGAGCGAAGATTACCGACCACGTTTACCCGGGAGATATTGGATGGGGGTTGAGTGGGAAACGTCAGAGGGAGAGAAAAAATCGTCATTATATTTTCTATTTTCTTTGCTGTATGGTTTTTTTTTCTATATATTTGATGAACGGATAAGTAAACTGTCAACAACACGAGTTTTATTTAGTAGTTAGAGGTGGAAGTTTATAAAGTATTTATACGAGACTGGAGTTGTTTTGGAGTCGGAGTCGTGGAATTATATGAGATTTCCTGTGGAATTGCATTTTGGTGATTGTTGTGGCGAAGTTTCTCGAATTCAGGGGCAGAGAATGAAGTGGGGAAAATCAAGAAGTGAGTAATCGCGTGTTTAAAATATTCGATTGCTCTCAAAACTCTTCTCTTTAACTTTTAAAGTTCAAATGCTGTGAATATCCCCAACAATGCCCCGTGGTAGGTCACTTTTCAATATCCTACGTCATAACTCTGTTGCAGTGTATTGTGGGCGACGATTGCTGGGCAGCCATGTTGGATCTCGCGCACGGCTAGTTTCACTCAGCTTCCCTTATTTTTATAGGGTTTTTGAGGGTTTGGATAATCTTATACGGTTTTCATAGTGGTTTGGGAGCAATTTTGAATAATTTTTGTGCGGGTTTTGTAGATTTTGGGTAGTTTTAGTGGCTTTTAGAGGTTTTGAGGGGAAAAAAACTATTCAAAACTGCCCCCAAACCACCATAAAACCATACAAGACCGTCCAAACCCCCCAAAACCCCCAAAAAGTAGAGAAACTGAGTGAATATAGCAGTAAGTGAGACCCAACATGGCTGCCACAATGTTTATTTGGCCAGCAACTTTCCCACAATGCAGTGCGACAGAGTTATGAAAGACTGTAGGGTATTGAAAAAGCCCAATTAATTTTTGCGTCTTGCACATGCGCGAATAACGAATTTAATAATATCATTCCCAAACAATAACAGCGGATAGCAATGGTCAATTCAACTTACGGTTTGGTTGGCCACCTATTGTTAGCATGTTTAGCAACAAGCATTTCACTGCAAGGCTTTCAAAAAACTCTTCTCTTTAATAATTATTCACAGAAAAGATTTTTATTTCTTTTAAGTTTTTGGTCACTCGCGTCTTGCAACGTGCCACTTATCCCTGTTTGTTGTTATTAAAATTTGAAAACAAAGACCAGGGCTCTGCGTGGCCTGAAATTAGTTTTGCTTTGCTGCAATGACAGGCTTATTAGCTTTGCTTTTCTTTATTCTTAAATACAGTGTTGCAGACTTGTGCAGTGGCTGAAATCTGACATAATCTTGAGATAAGTGGAATTGGGCACTATTCCATTTTACACTGTGATAAGACTGCGTCGTAAAATTCTCCCACCATTCCATATAAGTCGTATAATCATACACTAACACTTAAAAAGTTATTTTACTCACTTTAAATTGCAGTTTACAAATAAAAATTTAAAAAAAAAAATTTTTTAAATATTTTTTTAAATTTGGTTAAATTACTAGTGGTTATGTTTGAAAATTGAAGTTTTGACGTGTAGTTTGTTTAATAATTAACAACTGTGTAAAGTTTTTGACCTTTGGTCAATTTTGACCAGAAGCGCAGTTCAACAAAATGTTGATGTTATCACCGAGTGATGAAATTTGACATTTTGATCATAAATTATCAATTCTGTAATGCAATTAATTGTATAACTGTCATATCTTAGTTTTCAAATGTTTTTTTTTCGAAATTTAATTGTGTTTATCAAATTTAAATTGATTTTTGTGTTAGTAATTGGCAAGCAACCTGTGAAGGACAGTGGATAAAACATAAATATTTGTTTATATTTTATCGAATTCTAACTGCGCTTATATCAACATTATGCAGTTTGTGCCATTTCGGAATTGAAATCGATATATAGCCATGCAATCGTCAAATTCGGAGAAATATTTCAAATTGACCGAAGGCAAGTCTGCAAACAAATTTCACGTGCAGGAAAGATGAAAAATGAAAATAGTAAGCTGCAGAGAAGTTTTGTATATGTTTAAAAAAAGAAAAAAAAATCGTTATGCCTTCTGTATGATACAGGGCAAAGAGGAAATAATTATTGCAGGAAAGCGATGGCGCAGCTTATCAAAATATTTTTTTTTTACTGGGATAACTTTGCCTTTGTATTTTTAGTGTAATCTGATTAATTTCGCCTTCTGCATGAAATACTGTAGGGCAAAGAGAAAACACTTATTACAGGGAAGCTAAGGGGCAGCTAATCAAAATTTTAAAATATGAAGAAAAATTGCATTTTCATTATATTTCGCTGGATTTATACGTAATCTGATTAATTTCGCATTCCGCATTATATACAGGGCAAAGAGGTCAAGGGGCAGCTAATCAGAAATTTAAAAAAAAAATTAATTCCATTTTATCTGTTTTTAAAAAACAGTTTATGACAAAAAAAACGCCCTCTATGAATCAAATAGTCTTGTTTTTTTATTTAGTTTTGATTATTAGTTGCTGACTTGGCCACTAGGGAATCAGAAAACATTAAAACAAAAACTTCAAATCCACCTATATTGTCCTTCTATCGAATTTCGCTGAATTTCAATGTGTAATCAGATTAATTTCGCACTACTGTATAAATTCCAAACCAAACGCAAAGAAACTCTTGCAAGATTGTTTAATTGCGTGTTGGTGAGTTACGCTAATTCCAACAGGAAGTTTGTTCCCAACTCTTGTTTAAAAGTACATTGTCAACGTAAATGAAGACTTGACTAAATTTTAATTAAATTCTGTTTGTTAGCAGTCCAAACTTTTCCCTCTTCTTTCTTTCCTTCATTTTCTTTTTTTATTTATCTGTTCCATTCGTGATTGCTCGCATTTCCGCATTCGTCTTCGTCTTCGACAAGACACAAACTCCCAAAGTAGGGCAACTTTGCATCTTCCGGCTCTTTATTTAATCCAATTGCAAATTGAGTATAGAAGAGGCAACATCGAGTTATTGGCAAACATTAGGAAAAATAAAAAGAAAAGCAGATGATGAGATGCGCCGCATTTTCCACGATATTAACCCTTTTCACGTGAAATCTTGCGAATTTGGGGAGAACAAAACGTTTCATTAGTCGGTAGCCATCTTTTGTTCGCTTGTATCGATCATAGTCGTTGAGTGGCTAATGACAGACCCCGGGTAATTTAGTGGAGACGGAAAAGGGAATTCTTTAGTTACCCCTTCTCCCCTTATTGCGAGCAGCAACGTTAATGAAGGAAAAGGTTGTTTCTCGCGCCCTTTTGTTTCTAATGCAAAGGGGTTAACTGCAGGTCACGTGACCAAGGCCGGATCTGCGCGCTCGCACTTTTCTTCACGCTCATCACGTACGACTTATGAATTACGTAAAAGTCGATAAATGACACGATACGTTACCGAGATTTTTTTTTCTTTCTTACGATTTAATGCAGTTGGGAATGCTATTTATCGCGTTGAAATTGTTGATAATAAAATTAAGTTTGGTAATAATGCTTTGTGAATTGATTGTTATCATTGTCGACAAATTTTTTCAGTTTTAGAAACTCGGCTTATCCGAACGGTAAAACCGCAGTTTTTTGACGAAAAACTGGAAAAAGTGGAACCGAAAACCTACTTAAAAACCGCGGTTTTTAAAAGTAGTTTTGGGGAATTTTCGGTGGTTTTCCAGTGGTTTGGGTATTTATTATGGCTGGACTTGATAAAATTTTTGGTCGATTAATCCCGACATTTTTAATCGACAATTTCATTGGCTAGAAAAAGTTGATTTAAACTTATTAAAAATCCCAAATAATTATTTGGTCGAAAAAAATTTGGTCAAATTGGGCGAAAATTAAGAAATCGTAACAAATTTTTAAAAGAAAATCGATTAAAATCAGGGGTAATTTAACAAATCGCCGAAAAATAGCAATTTTTCATAAATTTTCGTCAATATTTGCCCTTTTCTGCTGATTTCTATCGATTTTCGTCGATTTTCTACAAATTTTTATCGATTTAATCAATTAGCACTAATTTATTTTGGCGCCATTTTGAATTCGATTAATCGTTTGATTAATCGACTAAAGTTCCACCCCTAGTATTTATATCTAACCTTGCAATTTTAAATTTTACAATATGACTCGAAAACAACTTGGGTTTAACTTTGTGCATGTGGAAAATCAGATGAAAAACAGTTGTGATGCAAAACCGAACATCAATGTCCAAAAACCTCCCATAGATCACCCAAAAATACTCTAGATGACCCAACAACTCCCTCAAACAAAAAGATCAATCGAAGCAACAAGATTTATTTTTTGATACTGAACAAAGATTGTAATTGGAATTTTTGTAATTGGAGAAATAGGGAAGTAGTTAGCTCTTGTACTTTTAGACAGAAGCATTGCTGAAATATAAAACCGATACCAAAGTGTTTCCCTAGTCTCACTGCGAACGTCTCACGTCAGTGCAAACGTTTCATTCCGAGTTGAAACAGACTTTTTCATCGAGTCACTTACTTTGAATAAAAACACGCTATCAAAAAACGACTCGTCGCTCGTTGCTCGTCGATTCGTCAATTTTCACCTTTGATAATAATCGAGAGGGGGGAATTAGGTTTCTTTTGTGTTAGGCCGCAAAGTGCTAAGGAAGTTACCAATCAGTGATCGTGACGTAAATCACGAGCATTGATTAATGCTTGTTAATGATTTGGGCGGCTTCAAAGTTAAAAGCCTTCTTTGAACCCTTGATTGCTTTCCTGCAACCTGAAGAGATGCAATTTCTGCAGTAAAGCCAAAGAAACGATGGGGTATAAAGTGGATGCGATGCAACTATTTTTTTTTTGTTACTTCACTTCCAAAGTTGGGTCATAAAACATAGGATGGGTAGGGACACAATAAATCCCGATAATAATGACGTCATTTTTTTTTAGAAATTTTTTTTTTATTTTTTCGATGTTATGAGACTCGAGGGGTTTAGGTTACCTTTAAGGCCGATAATTTTGACATTTCTATTAAATTTAATGCATTTTTGGATTAGGAATTAGAAAAAATTGAAAAATCTTGCATTTCCCTTTTTTTTCTTTTCTCCTCGTGACATTCATCTTTTTTTCCTTTTATCTTTTTCCTTTTTTATCCCTGAGTTTTATTCATTTTTAGCTTTTGCATGCACTGATCGAAAGTGAAAGTGAAATTGAAAGTAAAAAAAGAAGAAGAAGAAAGAAAAAGAAATGTATTTTGATGACTCGAGTTTGATAAGATGCCAGCGTTTATCGATAAAAGAATGTAACTTTTCTTTCAATTTCTTTTCTTGTAGCGAGATGCTTGTTGCCATCATTTTCTTTATATTTGCCAACTTCTTTAGAGCGAACGCTAAGTCTCCCGGGATTTGGAACGCGCGGGCCTCCTCCCCCATAGAGGCGATCAAGTGGTGTTGTAAGAAGATGTCCTTTTACCGAGAAACACAATCCTGTGACTATTCATTCTAAATGGAATGTTTTAATATGGTCTTTTTTTCCTCCCCCTCGATTCTTTTGCCCATTGTAGAAAAAGTCGAGCAATATCAAGCGTCTTGCTGTGCTGGCAAAATGAAGTCAGTTTTTAAAATAGAATTCTATTTTTTGTATATTATTTTTTAAAATATTATTATAACTTATTCTTTATGAAAAAAATTTTTTTTATAAAAATGAAATTACTTACAAATTGTGTTGACAGTTGATTTGGTTTTGGTGTTGAAATAGATATGAAAAGATTTTTTAGGAGGGATGGTATAAGTGTAATTCTCTGTTGTAATTGTTACAGTTAAAAAATAGGTGGGAAATTTAACGGTTTTGCTTTTTAAGGCAAAAAAACTGGTACCGTAATTGACATTTTTTTTGCTCGTTACTTTTCCGTTAGTAAGCTTTTTATTGGGCCAATCAGAACATTAGCTGCGTTCAAAGATAAATGGATTTTCCCTATTCTTCTGGATTATTGAGATTCCAGGTTTTTCCCTGATTACTCTGTATGACTATTGTATAACTGGTTCTGGTTTAAACAGATAACCGAATTCTTGAGAATTTGTTTTACTGTTGCTTTGAATGCAGCTATTGCAAATTGATCGGTCCATGCCATTGAAAGTAAATGATTTAGGCTCAATACAAATCGAGGGTGTATCCCTTCCACTGCCTCCTCGAGGAAATTCCCCAGAAGATAATCTTTAAGCAATAAACAAACGCTAAGTAACTCATTACTTTTTAGCAACAGGTACTGTCGTATACGTAACTTTTTAGGTATAGCATAAGTAAAAGGTGTTGGGTTTCGATGAACAGAAGGGAGAAAACCCTACATTGAGTTGAGTGCAATCATTATTCATTACAAGGGACTTGCCCACATTCCGTCACATGATCCCAACTACCAATTACATTGCGGATTGGTTTTTCATTAGCTTTGGCTTTTTTTGTTTGCTCCCGATTAACAAAGAAAAGAAGTAGACCTTAAGACCTGTCTTTGGCTTCTAAGTTCGTATTCTCGGTTGATCCCTCGAGACTGGTAACCATTAGAGTCAGTAATTCTTTTTTTTAAAGTACTACAACAAACATTTCTACTTCTAAAAACACTTGATGCACTGATTGCACTCCCTTAAAACATTTCCCTTAAAAACTTTCAGCTCTTCAATGACGGTCAAGTGTAAAACAATTTTTAAAACGAGAAAAACCGACTAAAATATTTTATCTCGCATTTGTACATTTAGTAGTTTGCTTCCCAGACCCCAAACAAATTTTATTTTGGTCGTGTCGTGCAATTACGAAAAGCAGCTGACATTTTGTGGACAAGGTTTACAGAGAGGAAATAATGCGGAAAGGTATTCAACTGCCGGAAAACTGCCTGACATGCACAGTAAATGTGTGATAGATTGTGTCCGTGATCGTTTTTGATTCCAATTCACGGGACACGCGGCAGAATGAACCCGAAAGTCTGCTATCCATTCACTTGCCCATCTCACGCCACAAACCACAGAAATCCATGGATCAAACAAAATAGAAAAAAAAGAAGGGGGAAAAAACCCCTTTGCTGCCCCCTTTTTTCCCTCTAAAATATACTCCCATTCTTTACAGACTTTTCAACAACATCTATGGAAATCTCCCTTTGATTTTGCTCTTATTTTCCACGATGCTGACCGACCTTGTCACACGACTCTGTTCCTTTGGCTGTGACAAAGGCAGACAATGGGAATTTCCTTGTATGAAAGTAAACAGTGCAGAAAGAAGCAAGAAAATATTGACATATAACATCCATTTACTACATAAAATGCTCGTTTTTTACACTTGTCAGTAGTTGGCAGTTGATACAGCCTGATGGATTCGTTTCGAGTGAGATGTGTAAGTTAACTTAACATAGCAGTGAGAATTTTGTTCACGTCTTTCCATTTGTTTTGGAAGATGAAACTCTAGGTTCACCGGAGTTCACACTTGTGTTCACACATACGCAATGCAAGTGCTACTGTACGCAACTGCAAGGATACTGAAGCAAGCATGTTCATACTTATGTTGACACCTGCGCAACGCATGTGCTACTGTACGCAACTGCAAGGATACTGAAGCAAGCATGTTCATACTTATGTTGACACCTGCGCAACGCATGTGC
>JAQFZO010001081.1:0-18145 GCA_034695885.1 Geophilus flavus | reverse complement strand
GCCTGACACTGGCGCCCTCTGATGTTAACATAGATAACTAATTACATAAATATTCCTACAAATAACCTCATAACACTCTCAAACCAGCATCACACACTTCAGCCAAATTCCAATGCCTCTCGGTGCCTACTAATGGGGGAACCACATAGAGGTAAGGCTTAGAAGTTTTTCTCCCCCTTGAGAAAACTCCAAACCAAATTGGTAATGAGAGTGACCAAAAACAAGGAGAAACGTTTAAAGAATAGTGGTGGGAGCACAATGCAACCCATGTAATGTTACTATGGCGTCGGAGGCAATTTGACTGGACTTTTTGCCAACAAGTCCCACGTTGAATCAAGTCAGTCTTACCTTCCGCCCCGAAATGCCACATTAGAAGAGAAGATAGCGGTTTACGTAATTGGTGTTCCAACCGCGATAGCCACATTGCTGTTTTTTGTGATGCAGACTTGGAGCAAGTATTTCGATGTTAAAAGACAGTGGCGAGAGGATAGTACGGCAAAAGAGAAGGATATAGCGACTCAACTTAAAAAGGAAAACGATATAGCCGCTCTACAACTTAAAAATGCGAAAGTATTAGCGTCACAACGACATAAAGACTTGCACAAGATTTATTGGTCCGTCGACTTCAAAATTTGAAGACTTACAAAACAAAAGAAGTAAAATACCAGATATTCCAAAAATATTCAAACTCATTCGCTTCCCTCAAAGGAAGTCGCCGTTGCTGTCGCAGCTTACTTACCAGCAAAGAATTCACTCGAGAACGAGAATCCCAGAATGTGTTGCCATTTCATAGCAAACTTCTTGAATTAGGAAAAAAAGTTTAATTCATGTCTCATGTCTCCTTCTCGATAATCCGTTGTTAGCTCGGAGCGTAGTAAAAAGTTGAAACATTATTGCCCCTAAGGGCGCCCGTGGTTAAAAATCGTGCTTTTCTCATGGCACGAGTAAACAGGCAAGATAGATTTAAATTATTACATTGCTGATGATTAGGTTCAGCACCAAGATGCCTCTTAGTAACCACTAAGGGGCAGATTACAAAGAAATAGGCCCCCCTTTCTAATTTTCATTTAGTAGAGGAGTTGCTTATTCATCCAGTATTATTGGATATACAACAGTGCAGCGGCTATTGATAATCGTTTGAGTTGGGGGAAGAAATGAATGCGTCAGTACACGCAATCCTACGGAAACAATTCTATGCAAACTTACCAAAAGGATACATCAAACATTGCTGTACAGCAACTAAGTATGCTAAGATATTGTTAGAGGTGGGTTTAACCACTTGTGTAATAGGGGGTCATGCCAGTGACCTTCAACACAGAAAGGGTGCCAGACTGATTAATTATCAAAATAGTAGTTTATTTACTTCTGATAAAACTAAGCCTAAGCATTTACACACATGTATTTACAATTGGGTTATCCCTAACATAATTCCACCTTGTGATTATTCACTATTTAAACCTTGTCTATTAAACCTTTGATTGGATTGGTTTGGAAGAGAAAGGGTGCCCAGCTCTCTTGGTCTTCACCAAGGAGCTGTTCACTGTTTGTGGGATAGACCACAACTGGCTTCTAAATCCTATTTCACTCACAAGGAAAACCTCTCCTGACACTGGCGCCCTCTGATGTTAACACAGATAACTAATTACATAAATATTCCTACAAATAACCTCAAACACTCTCAAACCAGCATTACACATTTCAGCCAAATTCCAATAACAATCAGTAACCAATACTGGGCTGACAATATACAGTGTGTCTCAAATAAGTCAAAATTTGACCTTGAAGGTCATTTTCAAGATCATTCACTTTGTAACTTTTAAACCAATGGGGATAGAGCAAAATTCCCAATTAGAAAGTTGTAGAGCATCGAGAGGGACATGGCTATATGTAGCAGTATCGTAGTAGTAGTTTTAAATAATTCCTACACTCACAAAATGTTTAAAATACGCTCAATCCATGTGGTGGATTGTCAAATGTCTCCATTGTGTCACGACAACCAGTCAATGCCACATGGAGAAAAGACCACTGGAAAAACCAAAATGAAAAATACAAACAGAAAAATCAAACCTAAAATTCAAAGTGGAGACTTGGAAAAAGAATATGACAGTGAAAGAAGAAAAAATTATAACAGTGAGCACTATAAGTTTCAGCACCAAGATAGATACCTCTTAGTGTTTAGGAATAGAAGGAACTGCAAAGAGGTTAGTTTCTCTCCCAGCTTTGGATGAGACAAAATGGTACTGTACACTGGAACAGGTGGCATGCCGGTAAAGGGAGGTACCCCAAATTTTACTAAACTTTTTAGGTGACACCCTGGAGAAACTCACTGGTTACAATAGAGCTAGTAATAGAGTCATGTTTGAAAAATCCTCCAGGCTGTAATTTCCACCTTTTCTGTTGTAACTATTCATCAAACTCCCTGAATGTTCTTTAGTACACTGTCGAATTATGTAAAAAAAGAAAAAATTTTCACCGCTCTCCGATTTTCTTTTTGACTTGAATTATCCAGCACCCTGGAAAACCCAGCTATTTACCGGTGTGCAGCCTGTTCCGAAGTAATAAAATATTCCAACTTGACATACTGTAAGCTTATATCCAAACTCTACTAATTTATGAGTGTTATTTTGCAATAGGGCTGGGACTTTAGTCGATTAATCAACCGATTAATCGATTAAAAATTCGATTAATCGTTTCAAAATGGCACCCACGCAGTTGGCTGCTGATTGGTTAAATTTGTACGTCATATGACGTAATAAATAAATTAATGACATGAAAATTTATTTATCTAAAAATAAAAATTGTAAAAATACTAAAGGCTAATAGTTTTCTTTTCTAAAACTCTAAACCTAAACTCTTTTGGCCAATCGAAACAACTTTTTCAACCTATGAAAACTCGATTTCCCTTCGATTAATCGATTAAAATATCGTAATTAATCGATCAAAAATTTTAATCGAGTCCCAGCCCTAATTATTATAATTATAGGCACTTGGAAACATTTAAAACTAAATTTTCAATTTTCATTACCTTACATAATTTATTTTACTTTACTTTACTTACCTCTTAAAACCTAAATTTTCATTTGCGTCTACAACATATTTTTTCGTAAAAAGAGAATAAATATGTGGATGGATGGATTCCGTTTATTAACTTATACGGCCGGCCAGCCACCCATCTAAAGCTTTTTAGTATTGGCGATCATCGTAACGAACTCATCTAACTAACTCGGTCCATGTGATTTTGATTGTTTGTGATAAATGAAAGATTTAGCTTACGGTAGCCTGTTTGTTCGAACCCATTCCTAAAATTTTTGGAGTTTGCCAAACCGATTCGAATACAAAACTCTTAAAAATCTAGTTGCAAGCATTAAAAAATGTCTCCAAAACCTCAACAACTAGATTTTGTACATCATTTTCGCTCAAAATTTTTAAACCTCCATCACAGATTCTCGAAAGCGGTTAGTTACATCGAATAGAACGAACGCATCCCCCATTAAAAGAAAGAAAGAAACCATTTTCGATGCATGATTGTTAAATTTGATGGTGTGTGTATTCCAGTCGAAGATATCCGTGGCCACCCGATATATATTTAATTCTTTCGATTAATGAAAATTTTACGTTTTGTGAAGGCGTAAAAACTATTTTTCCCATTTTTAATTAAAAGCAAGTGAAGAAAACAAAAACATTATATTCCGCACTTGCAATCGGGAGCGGGACACCATCTGGCATCGGGTTCGGTCACCAACATCCTTCGCAACATGAAATCTTCGTACTTCTCCATCAACAGTTGGTTGCAGAGAATGATTCTCAAGTCGTTCGGATGAAGCGGTTCCGTACATTCCGGGCAAGAAATATTTACTCTGAAAAATAAATAAATAAATAAATGAATAACTGAAGAAATAAACAAACAAACAAACAAACAAACAAACAAACAAACAAAGAAAAATAAATTTTTTTAACGACTGATAATTCGTAAAAGTCAGGGTCCAATGCGTGCGCTGACTCCGTTTTTAAAGTTCACTCGAAATGATAATCAAAGAATCACTTTGCAGCAATAAATTTCATAAACACGATTGCAAAAGTAGCGAGTTGTCATGTACTACGTTTGTAAATATATAGTGCTTAGGTAGGTAGAAAAATTACGAAGCACACACGTAGCATCATCCTTCGCATTTTATTTTAAAAACAAAAAATTTCTTCACCAATAGATACCAACCAGCATGTGGAATGAATAGTGGGTGGGTCCAAAATTTAAAATTCACACAAAAGAGGTTAAAACATAAAACCCCCTCGATAAATAACGTCGTCATAACGAGGTTGCCGCCGCCATAACCACGTGTGTCGTAACAAGGTCCGAATTTTATTTTCACAGATAAGCTGCTTGCTTATGTTTTCGATTCGATAAGATGGATCTCGACATCATCATTCGTAGGGTAGAACTATAATAATAATAATAATAAGGGGGCTGTGATGACAGCAGCTCCTCGTCTTAATTCGTGCTGACATACGTCCTCGCAAATAGTGAAAATGTTTCGCCAGATGTTCTGTTCTGTTCTGTTCCGTTCCGTTTCAGTATCGCCGTCGACAGGCTATTAAGTACTTGTATCAGAAAGAAACTGCCTAATGTCATGAGAGGCAAGCATGGCATGGCATGGCATGGCATGGCAGCAGCACTCGTTACGGAAATGTGTGTCGCGTTTTTACCACCATCTAATTAATCTAGAGTCTTGCTGCCTGCCTCCCTGCCTGCCTGCACCAAGCTAACTAACTAACTAACTAACTAACTAACTAACGCTCTGGCCTGGTTGCCAGGGTTACAAGTACTACTAAACACAAAATTGTAGTGGCGCTACAAAATTTCAGAGTTGCCATGATTAGTCCAGCAGTCACCCCAAAATCTAGTACAGTACAACACACCTACTGCAGTAGTGTTTTTCATGTGAAAAGTACATAGCGACAGACAGACAGACAGACAGACAGACAGACAGACAGACAGCGTAGTGAAAAAAGTACTTGGCTCGTTCATTTCATTCAGCAGTAGTACCGTAGTACCGACCGAACACGGCTAAGAAACACTCGTTTTCATTTCGCTCAGATTCAGAGGGAGGTGTATGTTCGTATACTCAGAAGGGTAGGAAAATAATAACACGAGGATTTGCTTCCACGACAATCGATGATAGTTATCGTTAGTTACTACTGTACGGTACGTACCTGCTTTCCGTGATTTCTATTCGTAAATACTGTCTCAAACAATCGTAGCACGAACGATGCGGACAAGTCGAAATGATGGGAAAACAGTTTAACGGTAATTCGGATAAACACAACGGACATTCCACCAGTTCGCAAGTCCCCACTTTGATTTGAGATTGGCTCGAAAGAGAAGTCACCTCCAGATCCGTCGACTGCTGGTTAGACGCGACATTACTCTGAAAAAGGACAAATAAATAAATAAATAAATAAATAAATAAATAAATAAATAAGGAAATAAAGAAATAAAGAAATAAATAAATAAAGACCTGCAAAAACTGCGTATACACCTTGCACAGTTTCATGTTTAAGTAATTTTACAACTTACACAATCATCATCATGTGAATGTATATATGTATTTATTGCAAAAATCAGATAAACAAATGCAGGTGGTGTCTCTTTCTATTTAAGAATTCGTTGCTCTGGTATTTTAATTCTCCCACAATTCCATTCCCATTCGAACCAACTTGCGATGCCTTGTGGGATTCTCTATACAAATCACCTTTCATCTCCCATCTGTTCCCTGTACAACACCGATCCGATCCGATCTGATATCATTTCATTTCATTTCATTTCATTTCATTTAGAAAAGTAAAATTATTTTAAGAGGCATTTCGGGGTGAGTGGCCATCAACCCTTTGACCTTCACGTTTCGATGCCGTGCCGACCGACCGACCATTCGATTCGATTCGATCGAAATCGGATCAATTGGAAATTATCCTCGATTAGCATTTCACAGACGTACATTGTTCGAGGCAAAAACCTACGGGTCGAACATCCTTTTAACTACGTAACTCAAACAACACATGTGATATTTTTTCGAGAGAGCGTAAACTCTTAATTTGCACGTGGACACGTTTTTACGGTTATAATAAATTAGTTGGACGATGGATGGGATGTGTAGGTCGTCGGTATGTATGTATGTATGTATGTATGTATGTATGTATGTATGTATGTATGTATGTATGTATGTCACCTCTATTCCGGAAGCTGCCGGTCCCGACATGGTGGCCTCTCTTTTGCGATTTGAAGACGATCTAGACTGATGATTGAGAAACGGAGCGGCGTAAAACAACCGGCGAAAAGACAGTCTCGATAAACTCCTTTTTTTCGGTCCCAGGTTCGAACTCGACGGAATCGACGAACAAACGGAAGTAGAGTCCATCTTCGTCGACATTTTTTTATTTCTCGATTTTGTTCTAAACGTAGACCTAGATCGGAAAAAATAGAAAACCAAATAAATAAATTAATTAATTAATTAATTAATAAATAAATAAATAAATAAATAAATAAATAAGCATTTTATTTTATCTAATAATTTAAAAAAAAATTATTGAATGTGTATAGGTAATTCGAGACGACGACGACGACAACGAATCGAATATCGTGAGTGAGTGAGTCAGATGTAATTCCATCCGGTAAATAAATAAATAAATAAATAAATAAATAAATAAATGGCAAAATTACATCACTAACCAGATTATGTATTTTTAACTCGGAACAAAACATTGATTTCAAAAGCGAAGAAAAACGTCCATCATCGGGCAAAATTCCACGTGAGTTGGTGGCGTTTGTGGGGCTTTACCGAATTTGTAAATTTGCAAATTTTCAACGTGTAAAATTTTTTATTTATCCTTCGTGTTTTTGTTTGGTTTTATGAAATCTCGTTAAATCGACTCGGCCGTAACATACGGACGGAGCAAATCCCTAATTCTTGGCTAAAAGTCAAAATGTTATTATTCTATAAAAGTTTACTAAACATTTATTATCGCACCATCGCATTAGAAACTATTTATGAGTTTCCTTGTATTACCTACGTGATCTTAGAAATGTTATTTTCCTTTTTCAGAGGTAAAAAAAGGCAAAAAAGTAAAAACGCGTTACGAGACTTAAGATTTACGACAACAAATCGACGAGAAATTATTCATTTATTTATTTCTCGTCGAGATTTAGCAGACAATTTTTACCTATCTATTTTTGTTATGAACCAGTGGTCGTGAGCCACCTAAAACTCAACATTCCACCAAAAATCTAAATCAAAACCAAAACTACAATAAATTCAATAAATTCAATAAATGCAAACTCCACACACACACACACACACACACACACACACACACACCCACACACAAAGAGGCCTTCCTGCAAAACAAAAATAAAAAAATAAAAATATTGGTAATTTCATGTCAAACAAACGTCATAAAATTGAAATTTATGCTTTTCTAAAAAACTTCTCCATTAAAAACAATTCTTGCATTGTTTATACGATTTTTCCCAATTCATCATTCCGACGACGACTAGATTTAGGTATATTTTTTACAACATTCTTTTAAGAATTTTTAAAACTTTCGGTCGTTTCCTTATACTTCCAATCACAACCCCAAAATGGGTCATTTTTTTCTCCTTAATTCCTTGCACTCCAAGAAATCTCTTCGAGGAAGTGAAAAACTACTAAATCAAACACTTCCTACAAGAAAAAAAACAAAACAAACCAAAAAAAAAAAAAAAAAACCTGAAAAAAAGTGAATTTAATGACGTCATGCATCTTTAAAAAATCAAAATAAAAAAAAATGAGTGGAATTTTCCTTCGTCACATTTTATCTTTACCTCAGATTATTCACCTTAAGTCGAGCTAATAATTTAATAACACTCAATTTTTCTAGGTCATGAGACATCTGCATTCGAACCAGAGATGTCGGATCATCTCAATGTCAAGTTATAAATCAACATTTTGGAATTTTCTTATTTAATACTATTGTGTTAAAATGCGACATAGTTGGAAATTTTCTAGATAGCTTCGTTTAGTTTATTTAGTGATGGAATTTTAAAAAAAATTGTGTTGTAATATTTTACAGGTTGTGACGCTAAGAATATCTCATGCAGCCATAACATGCCGGAATTCTGAATCCAAAAAATTTAGGTCAGGAAAAAAAAAAACCGAATCCATAATCGAGTTTTTGTTTTTCTGAACCGTTTACTAGAAAAAGTGAAAAATTTGATTTATTCGAGTTTTTTTTTGGTTTCGATTCACTTCGGCTGAGATTTTTTGATGTTTTTAAACCTCTGTTTATGAATTATTGTGTTTTTCTACTTCCGAATCATGTGAACATTATGATTAAATGATTCATAACTAATTAAATCACAGATGTCAATCGGTTATTTCAGTTTCCTCATCAATTTTATCATTTTTCGACAAATAATGATGTAAATCCACCTATAAATGACATCAACCGAGTCTCGGGTGGTCGGTAAACACAAAATAACAAAGAAATCGAACATCCAAAAGAGAAATATTTTCATAAATGGTTGTTTACATAATTCGATGATGACTCACTCACTCACTGCACTCAGAGTTCACTACTTCGGAGAAGTTTTCTGAAATATTCGATTCTCGTTTGTGTGTTTATCTTCGATTCGTCCAATTTCCTCGTTTCTTTAAAGAGCCACACGAGATATAATCCCAGATGTTCGGATAAAGCTAAAATTTGGGGGAAGTGGTGATAAAATGACATGTAAGTGAGATGTCGGGGGTCGAGGTTTGGGTTCGAGTGAGGAATTTTGTTTGTTTTTACTCACCAACGTTACATTGCGTCTATGACGTACTCGATTTTATCAAACTTGAAAAAACTTGGCTTCGTTTCTACCGACCATCACTGAATGAACTAACAAACAACTGAAATCACCCCACCGCCACCATCCTTAGCTGGAATCGACCGGAAGTCTCGTAAAATCCCGAAATAGTTGCGGTGTAGATAAATTCTGTCCGACTTTCAATAAACCGTCTCACTTTTAATTTGTACTGATTATGATATTTTCTTAATAGTTTAACTGTAATCGACGTGAAATTTAGATTTTTATGCTATTATTTCAGCAAAGTAAAGTTTTTAATTTTAAGAGTCGTACGGGATGTAACCACACAACCCGTACCCGGATGTAAACAATAATGGAAATGCGTGGAAATGGAATGGCCGCGTTCAATGCGGTAAAATCCGGGTAAAACTCGATCACAGATTCTGACGACTCGTAATTCAAAAAAATCACTGTAAATATCACAACATGTTTGACCTAATTTCCCAGACACAATAAATTATCTTTAAAATTTCTAAATTTTTTTAAAATTATCAGTTTTTATTCTTCTAGACATTGAAATCTCACCTTCTTTTGATTCGTCGAAGGTTAAAAGCAAGACTACGTGACCAGGACCAGGACTGCAAGAGGAAGTAAAAATTTCGACAGAGCAATCGATTAAAACTCTTTTGTAAAGTAATGATAAATAATTACGATATCTTTTATGCGAAAATAAAACACACTAAAATTAAAATGTCTTTTCCTAGAAATTACAGGTACTACCTATATCGGCCGGCCTGCTATATATCAAACAAGTTTTTCGTAATTCGAATTGATCGATACGATGCAGTGCCAAGAACCTGAAATGGGATTTAATCCGTTCGAAAAATTCAAAATCGACTCGACGGATTTTCTGGACACGATGGAGGAAAGAAGTGTTTGCGAGAAATGCGCGAAATCTCGAAAATATTTTTGTTACACTTGTCACATCCCGGTCAAACCGATCAAAGATAAGATACCAAACTTAAAAGTAATCAAACGCAATGAATTAGATTATCATATGAATGAAGGGAAGTTTTGAATTTTGAAGGGTTTACAACAAAGTTCTTTCATTCATGTAAAAATTAGTTGATAAAACGTACCGTAAACAAATTAAATTTTAATTTTTTAATTTTTTTTTAGTTACCGATTAAAATCGATATAATAAAGTACCCGAAAGAGATAGACGGGAAAAGTACAGCTAGCCATGCTGCAGTGTTGGCGCCGGTCGATGTTTCTATTTATTCTTATCCAGAATTTCCCATATTTTCAGACAAAGATAAGGTACGGTACGGTACGGTACGGTAACGAAACAAGTCGAGACTCAATCACATCGCAAGAAATTTTGAAAAATTGAAAGTGTGATAAATAATTATCACCACAGTTTTTCCGAAATGTTGTTATTACTTATACCTACTTAACAGTAAAAGAGTAAACAAGTGTGTCACTTTATTACTGTATTTATTTAAAAACAAACCGATGTTATCAGAAAAATATTACCGTATTTTGCTGATAATTCCCAGAAAAATCAGTTAAATGAGTCATTATCATTAGCTAGCTTAAATCTTTTTTTATTTAACAGGTACTAATTGCTTTTCCCGGAAAACACTCAATTGCATTACCGGAAGCGTGGAAAAGAGTCACAGAGACGAGTAAAAGTGATGATCAACATCAAACATCAGAAAACAAATTTTTATTCGAACGGATCATAGTCATCGATAGGTGAGTTTATTTTCAAATTAATTTAACAACGGATTTCATTTTTTTTTTTTTTTCAAAAATTTCAATTTTTTAGTACGTGGAATCAAGTTCGCAAGATAAACAACGATGAAAGACTCAGAGGTTTATTCTGCAAATTGTGTTTTCCTTTTCTTATCATATCATACCTTATCTTATCTTTCAAAATTTAATTTAATTTAATTTTCTTATGCAGGTATGCAACGGATCGAGTTAAAATCCCGCGAATCTTTATTTTGGCGGTATCAACGTGGAAAACCGAATTCCTACCTGAGCACGATCGAAACCGTTTATTATCTTCTTGTCGACTTCCACACGCTGACGACTAACGAAAAATACACTGGACAATACGACAATTTATTGTTTTTCTTCAGTTTCATGTACAAAAAAATACACACGATGTACGATCACAACGAATTGAAAGCTTACACGCTCAGGCCGAAAAATCATCCAAAAAAAATCAGGAAAAAATTCAATTTTTGATGCTTTTATTAACATTTTTACAAATGTTTAAAAAGTGTGCAATCTTTGCTCGATTCATGTCGATTCATGTGCGTGAAATGAACGTGTAAATGATATTACGACGGTTGCAAATGGAAATAAATTCGGAAATCGGTCCAAAGGAATATATATCCCTGTTTGTCGCGAATTATTTTCTGTAATGATTTTTTTTTTTTTTTTTTTTTTTTTTTTTTTATCATTTTTATTTTGTCCATGTTATTTAAGCAGGTGGATGTATTGATCTCTAAATGGTTCCATTTCATGTCTAACTCCTCGAATACGATTCTGTTGGTTTGGATTTGTGTAAAAATATTATCAATCCATGGTTTACATTTTTTTTTTTCCTAAATTGCTTTTTTGTTTTTCTTTATTTCTAACCTTGATCGAAAATTGTTGTTTTTTATGAATGTTTTGATTTAATTTGTTTTCAGTGGTGGTAAACACTGAAGTGTCTCTTAAAACCACAAAATAATAATTACTGAGTATTCTGTAGTAAAACCTGTTAAGGTAAAAGATAAAAATCTGTCTAATTTTGCTATAATTCCATATAATTTTTCAATTTTATTTTTAATTTTGATCTTTTTAGTACAATAGCAGACAGAATTAAGATAAAAGTTGCTATATTCTATGAAATGAAGTTTTAAAATTTTGAGTTTGCAATGGAAGGAATCGAACAGGTCATACATAACCAGCTATCCGGAATTTTGGGTTTACAAGTTTTTGTTTTTTAGTTTTTTTATTTTGTTTCACCATAAATTTCGTATAAAAGATTTAAATTTCTTCTGCTCACTTGGGACCAAAATTCGATTTTTGTTAATTTATTTTACCCGCGGTTTTGTACAAGTTAAAAAGTGGGGAATCTTCGCGAACACGGAACGGGAGAACTGATGTCGCATAGTAGTTTGAATTTCTTCGCAGATTTTCCACTACTACGGTCAGTAAATGCGCCTTTTCGCACGAACTTCCGGGTGCTTCGTATTGAATGTGCGTGAAATGTACATGTAAATGGTAATAAGACGGTTGGTAATGGAAATAAACTCGAAGTTGGTTCGAAGGAATTCCGTATTTGTCTCTAATTATTTTCTAAAATGAATATTTACTGTTTAATCAAATAAATGTGAAATTTGTAATTTTATTTTTTCGTACCTTTGTCGTTTTGTCGATGTTTTCGAGCAGCGGGATATGTCTTTCCCCGAGTTCCCGGATGGACAAAATATGAGGTTTTGCAATGGCGATTAAATACAAATCGGACGTTTGTTTTTGGTTCCATTTCATGTCTGGGAGCAAAACAAATCCGGTTTCGGAATCCAGATCTTCGAATACGATTCTGTCGGCTTCGGATTTGTGAGCAAAAATATTGTCGATCCACTATGAGTTTAAAAATTATTTAAAAATTGTTTTTTTACATTTGAAAAAAAAACAAAAAAACTTGAAACCTTGATCGAAAATTGTTCTTTTTTGATGTAGGGTAAAGTGATTTCTTGATAATCTTCTTGGGTTTCTTCGATTAAATAAGCTGGTTGAGCGGAATATTTTTTCACGTGAAGTTTCGTGGCTGGATGAATTACTGTCACGTCGATACCTGAAGCGAAAAATAAAAAATTCAGTTTTTTATTTGATTTGATTTGATTTGATTTGATTTGATTTGATTTGATTTTTTTTTTTAAATATACAGTTTGTTTCGGGTGGTGGTGAACAGACATAAGTGCCGTAAAGATCGTTTTGCATGACTCGTTTGAGGGATGAATCCTTGGATAAAATTCTAGGCAATTGTGTTTGGTCGAAAGGAGTTTTGTTCATTAGAATTACGGTGTCGGTTTTCTCGTCCCCGAACGATGCCAACACACAAGCCATGTTGCTCCGAGCATCTTCGTTTAATATTTTCTTTATAGTGAAATCTTCGAAAGTTGAAAATGACGGAACGTCTCCATTTCCTGTGTCGGTATTATCTAATTTCACCTTTTTACAAGGAATCTCCTCTGTCTCTTTCCGTGTTTTAGTTGACATCTTATATGTTGTCAAAGTCGAAAAATGTTGTTTGTTTATCCATTCGTTTGTGCAGCGCCATCTAGTGGCAGGCAATGGCTTACGGCAGCCATTTATAGGCAATGGAAAGATCCGGAAAAAATCTAAATGCGAAGAAATAAATTGAGTATTTTATTAATTAACGTGTTTTATCACTGTAAACACGTTATTTTTGTATAATCTCTTGCATCGGCGTAAAATTCACTTTGGGCCCAAAAATGGATTTTTGCTTGCATGGGAAATAGAGGGAGCCAAAATCGACAATTATGGAGACATCGTGCATCCTAACTTGCGTCTGCTTCCATTAATTTCCTAAATCATCTCACGATTCTAGCCTTCGCCTACGACCGAAGTGAAATTAGCCGAGAAACCGATACTTTATCTGGATTGCTAGAAATTTCCATAAACCGCAGGGAAACTTGAAATAACTATTAGTTTTCGGAAAATTTAGTTCGTCTGGGTTCGTGGAAAAAAGTTATTTTTGACTTGTAATTTTTGCCCTAATGAGAGCGTTTTATTTTTGTAGAGATATGGCCGAAGCAGAGAACTGCGTGGAGAAAATAATTGCAATGCCTAAAACACAGGTTATTTTTCTTTACGAATTTTTATTTTTATTTTCATTTATTTTTTTTTTGTTTTTATATTACGTATATGATTAATAAATTTTGGTGCATGATAAAATCCGTAACCGCAGTTTGCAGTGAGGTACTCGATGTGTCGTTGGAAGTGTGTCCAATAAATAAAGGAAGAAAAATAAAATACTATGAATTGCGACGTACGTATGATAGGTTACCGTATCCGTGTGGTTAAAATGTAAAAACGAAACTGTCGACAATTTGACATACGTATACGGTACCTTACTGTTTTGGTGCAACACTTATTATTATTATTATTATTATTATTTATCCCCACGGCTCTGCTCCATGCAATTAATTATAACGTGGGTCGTGGGTGTCAGTGTCAGTGTCAGTCACAAGTTTGCAATCTCTCTTCCAACGAACCATGGATGCCGAAAGTTCTGTACTCGGTCGTGATTAATTTAAATTGAATTGAAATATAATATAATATAATATAATATAATATAATATAATATAATATAAAATAAAGAAGATAAATTTTTTTTAAAAGAAATAAAAAAAAGTGAAATATATTTGTGCAAATAGGGAGAAGGTGTGGACCGTCTCCCTGATCTGTCAGATCTTGATGTAATCGAGACAATTGATGCTTCGTCTTGCTGCCGAAACCAGCAGCAGGAAGACGTCATCATTCTCAATCTTGATTTTGAGGAAATGGCTCAAGCAGTTTTTGGCCAATTGGATTTGGTTGATCAGATTATTGCAGGGGACGACCGTGTCGACGTTTCTCCGGAAGAACTCGGCTCCATCGAAACCATAAGCACCGATGATGCCGATGCCGATGCCGAAAACGAAATTCGAGAAGAGGAGGAGGAGCAGCAGCAGCAGCAGCAGCAGCAAAGCGACGAGACTTGGACATCCATGTCGAGCAAACTGCTAGAACCCAGTGTGGATGTAACTCGTTGTGAAAAATATCTCTGCATTATTTATTTATTTATTTATTTAACTAACCATTTGTTTAATTTAGAAGGCACACGAAAAAGGAAAATCCGGCAAATCTAAGGATAAAAGTTTGAGCAAATCCAAGACCAAAGTCGATAAAGGCACCGGTGAGTTTTGTTTTTCCACGGATGCCTACGGTACGGTACTACTAAGTTGGATTAAAGAAAAAATCATTGAAAATATACGTAATAAATAAATAAATAAACTGCAGTTTTAACAATTGGCAAAACCTTTTTGGTTGCGGTACAGAAATTCGTACGGTACAGCCTGATTTGGAATGTGCATCCCATCCCATCCCATCCCATCCAATCCAATCTAATCCAGTCTTATTTAGTACGTGCCATCGAAACGATCGGACGAGTCGTAATCATGAATTTATTATTGTAACATTTCAGAGCATATTTTAAAAGCTCTCAACAGTTTACAAACGACGGAGGAAAAACTGGCGGCTTTATGCAAGAAATATGCAGATTTGATGGAAGAACATAGGAATTTACAGCTCCTCCTTAAACAAAACAACAGAAAAACTGCGCAGTTGATCAAAGAAAAGGAACAAGTGCAAACGGAGCACAGCAAAGCCATTCTCACGCGTAGTCGGCTCGAAAGTCTGTGCAGGGAACTGCAGAGGCAAAACAAGTTGGTTAAAGACGAAAGTCTGTTGAGAGTGCGTGAAGAAGAAGAAAAGAGAAAAGAAGTTTCTGCCAAATTCCAAGTAAAGAATAATTAGTTTTATAAATTTGTTTTAAAAATTAAAATTTGAAATTATTTCAGTCGACTTTTAACGAAATCTCGACCATGATGCAAGATAACAACCAGAAAAACAGCAAACTGAGGGACGAAAATTTGGAATTGGCACAAAAGTTGAAAACTTTGGTCGAAAGCTACGAAATGCGGGAACAGCAAGTGGAAAATCTCCTAAAACACAAGGACATGGAAGTTCAGTTGGGCGAAGCCAAGTTGGCGAAAGCAAATGCCATAATGAACGAAGAAAAGGAGAAGTCTATTCAAGAAAAACATAAAGTACAGTAATTTTTTTCTTTCTTTATCGTCGTCGACAAGCAAATTTGACAGAAATAGAAAATAATTGTCAAATGATATTTTCGTTTACAGTTGTTACTGGATTTGACCGAATATCAAGAAAGATGTCACAAAATGACAAACAACGAAGTACAACTACGCACACAACTCAATATGTATTCGGAAAAATATGAGGAATTTCAAAACACTATTGCAAAAAGCAATGACGTGTTTTCGCATTTTAAGGATGAAATGGATAAGGTACCTACCTAAAAAAAAAAAAAAAAACACCTATTCAATTCTTTGATCTAATGAACTAAATTTAAGTAAAATTTTTACTGACGGTGGTCGCATTTTTTGCCAGCCTTTAAAATTTTTTTTTAAAATCTCAAATCTGTAAAAATCTATAAAATATTTCAATACCTAGCGTTACAAAAGCAAAAATCTGAATTTAAAATCTCAGATTTAAAAATTCTTGTCGATGCATCGATCAACTCGGGGAGGTTCGACTTAAGAGTTGGAATTGTTAATTTTGTGATTAAATCATCTTCGACTAGATGTCTAAGAAAATTAAGAAACTCGAAAAGGAGACGATAACGTGGAGGAGTCGATGGGAAGGAAGCAACAAAGCTTTACTGGACATGGCTGCCGATGTAAGAAATTAAAAACAAATTAATTAAATTTGATTTGATTTGATTTGATTTAATTTAATTTTTTTTCAATTAAATCTTTTATTTACAGAGACAGAAACACGACGTGGAGATGAAAGTAGCACAAAACAAAGTCGGTCAACTGGAAAAATTATGCCGCGCCTTGCAAACGGAACGGCGAAGTCTTCTGGCTCAAATCAAAGGCGAAGATTTCGTTCAATTCAATCCCGAAGAAGACACTCGATCGTCGTCGTCGTCGTCTGCATTGCTTAATGAAAATTCCATCGACTCACTAAATTGTGCTCCTCGAGTGCCCACGTCGACACCAGACGGCGGAGTCGGTAACGAGGAACGACCTTTAACAAACTGTGATGATAAGAAAATTACAGATAATGTTAATAATACTAAAGTTGGGAAAGGAAAGAAAAAGAATAAAGGAGGAGGAGGAGCGAGTCCTTAATTAATGTTTACGGAGTTTAGTCTAGCGTGATAATTTTTTAATTTACCGTAATGTAGAACAACTGATAGTTTTTATTTTATTTTATTTTATTTTATTTTATTTTTGTTGTGAATCATGTGTTTTGGTTGTAATTTACAATAAATTGATTTGCTTTTCACTGATTTTTAGACATGAATGATCTGGTAGATTTACAAAGATGTTGTCTGATTTTCTGTGATTGCTAAATCAGAGATTACAGTTATGCACCTAACACATGAGTGCTGCTGCTGCTGCAGCAAGGTGGTAATTTTTTTAACTAATTTTTATTTCTCTCTTAAATTTCCTCCCAGTCAGTTTTATAAAAGTAAAAATATCTAGTAATTTAGTATAGATATTAAAAAACCACCATCACAGATACGTAAGTGATTAGATAAATTTGTGATAAAAAAGGAGATAAAATTTTTTTTACTTTTGACAGTCGAGAAGAAAAAAATTGAGCACTCTCGTTCGTACTCGTACAAGCAAGAATGGATAACTGTTATCCATTCTTGGTATAGGTAGGTATGTACACACATGTACGTAAAGCACGATCCATTGACCTTCAATCACCAGGTGATTTGGTTCGATTGGTTCGGAACCTAACCTAACCCCTACGGTACGATAAATTTTCATGGCCCAGAGGTTTAACTTTTGTATCACACACAGACAGAACAGAACAGGAGGCTCAAAATTCAAAAAACAGAAAATGACTTTTTTTCTTGTACTACATACATATACAGTTTGAATTTTTCGCCTCGTGGGCCATAATTTTTTTTTTTTTTTTTTCAAAACTAAAGTTAATGCATAAACCTTGCAGGCCACCGTACCAACTACGGTATGTTAAGTGTTACTCCGTATTAATTTTCATTAGTACATTGATACATTTCTGTAAACGATGGCTCCGCTCCGCTGTTAGGATACTGGGACTTGCGCGGTGTAAGTTTCTAAACTTTAGTCAGATGATGATGATGATGATGATGATGATGATGATGATGTCCACTTAAAAGTGAAAATTTTTGTATTTCTCACTGATTTAAGTTGGGTCAACCCATCCGACTTTGCTTAACTACGGTACGTGAGAGAGGATTTCGAGGATACGAAATGGAAATACGGTACGGTACCGGTACCGTACGGTACTATTTTAAATCACCTCCAGATTATGAGACGGATAGAAAAATCTGGTTAGATGAGAAATTCAACCTCGAATAATTGGATTTTCCAAACGTGGCTTTGGCGATAAAAACTTGCAAACTATAAAAAAAAAGTAATAAACTCGAATGAAAAAAAAAATTGGATTTTACCTGTTTGA
>JAQFZO010001080.1:0-18148 GCA_034695885.1 Geophilus flavus | reverse complement strand
AGCCAAAAAATGGGGTTTTTATCGACCGATCACCGACCGATTTTTCGCCTTTTATCAACCGATTTTGCCCATCCCTATACATCACATTCAGATTAATCGGAGATGGTGACAAGCGGCTTGGCAATTAGCTTGAATGATAGACGTCTTTCCGGGTCAAGATGGAGATCTGGGCTTGCAGAATCCAAACAGGAAATTATTATTACTAATTCCAACTTTTATCTTCCAATGTTTGTATAAGTCTACTTAGCTGTTAGTTGGAACTTTGGAAGTAACATTCATCATTTATTCTTAGTTAATACAGTATCATATAATCTGATGTAATCACAATGGTTTATTTATTGGTTATATTATTCACATTGCAGAATTATTATTACTAATTCCAACTTTTATCTTCCAATGTTTGTGTGGTAGCTGTTAGTTGGAACTTTAGAAGTAGCATTCACCATTTATTGTTAGTTAATATCATATAATCTGATGTAATCACATTGGTTTATTCTTTGGTTATTATTTACTCACATTGTTTGCATTAATATATACGACGTCACTTGGTTATGACGTAATCTTTCGTACTCGTTTGCTTTGTATTCACCGCAGTATAGTAGGGCAATGTTGAAAAAATCCTTTGTTCTTTGTGGCATGGGGTCAAAGTATCATGACAGCCACGATCCTAGCGGGGAGGAGCATCACTAAAAATGTTTAGATATGTATCTATTGCAATATATAATGTGGGCTGTGGCAAGAGCTGCTCTAGTATTTTTTCAAACGATGTTGTGATTATTATGAATGATATTGCAATGATTTTAAATGTTTTGGTGAAGAATTTTAAGATTTATAAAAGATTTTGTACGATATTGCGATGATTTTGAAGGATTTAGTGACGATGTTTGGAATTTTAAAAGTTTTGAATGATTTTTTTTGAAAAATTCGTTCGATTTGGTGATGATTTGGTGATGATCAGAAATAGTGCGGAGTTACGAAGGACTATTCAGCCCTTGGAAGTCTAACTTTGTTGTCTTCCGTGAAGTAAATCGCGTGTATGAAAATGCACCTTTACTCAAGTTATTTTGTATAATGATTATTTATTTGAGTTGGCCAACTTACAAATGTAAAGTTGTAAGTAGTTTTATTTGATTTACAGTAGTTCTTTGTTTTAGTTATTTATTGTCTTTGAATAAAGATTATTTTTATTTGATTTGATTTAACAAGTTTGCTTATAAGTTTTATTGAAATTTATTAAAAATTATTATTTCTCTTAATGGATGTATGGTGGCGCTTTGTTTTGATCCATGTATTTATTTCGGTTTGTTGGCACATTGTAATAAGCGTTGCACCAACCAGGAGAAAAAATTCCGCCGAATTTATCCGGGTCTCCTGCCGGATCTTCAGAAATTTTCACTGCCGGTTTTGCAATTTCGAAGTAGTAATCGAATCTTCTTTTCAGTTCCGCCAATTTGTCCGGTCTTTCCGCAGCGATGTCGTGTTTTTCTAATGGATCCACTGAAATTTAAAGTTTTATTTAATTTTTTGGAATTTAAAAAATTTAAAAAAATTTTTAAAAATTTAAATTACCCGCCAAATTGTATAATTTCGAACTGCGGTCATTGAGGTTAAAGGGCAATGATCCCGAAGTGTATTGAATCAAATATTCTGAGTTGTAACTTTCGTCTGTTGTTTGGCTTTCGGTTACCCAACCATCAGCATTGCCCGCCGGTCCTTCTATCAGTTTGTAATCGCCAACCCTTTGAACCCCAGAATTAAAAAATAATTGAAAGATTAAATTTATATAATAAAAAAATTGTTTTTGTGTTAAAGTGGTTCCAACCTGACTGCACCCATTACTGTTCCGTTTATTATGTCCATCAAGTAGGGAAATTCGGTTCTTGGACTTGGTTTGTGTTCCGAAACTGATGCCCACTGGTTCACGCCATTTAAATATCTTTCTATAAAAAAATTGTTGTTGTTGTTGACATAATTGTTATTTTGCAAGTTTGAAGCGCTGTGAAAGAGCACTTCCGATTGAGTTACGGACCTAAAATTTTATGAGCATTTAGTTCAGGTAAGGAACTTTGTGCCCTTAAAATTTAATGCCCATGCTCCAACCGGAAGTGACATTTTGATGCGCTCGAAATTGGCATCTTTGATGATCAACTTATCAAATATGCGAATTTGAACTTTGGAGCGCGTTAAAAAGGCACTTCCGGTTAAGTCAGAGCCTCAAAAATTTACAAACACTTAATCCAAATAAGAAACTCAAGTGCCATACTCAAACCGGAAGTGCCTTTTCATCTTCCTCCAAACAAGAACCCCGTGCAGTTTTCTTACGTGGCTTAATGCCGGCAAGGTGTAAGAACGTCGTATACCAGTCAACCATATGGAACAACCCTTTATACGTATAACCGGTTTTCTTTAGCAGTGGACTATGAATGAACGCGGGAACTCGAGTTCCGCCCTCCCAAAGCGTTCCCTTATTGCCTCTCAATGGATAATTATTCCCACCGAAATGAGTACTTCCACCATTCTGCAAATTCGATATTTAAATAAATAAATAAATAAATAAATAAACAAACAACAAAAATATATTCTCTCACATCAGACGCAAACACGATGACACTGTTTTCGTACAATCCATTTTCCTTCAAAGCTTCAGTGATGTTGTGCACAGCCTCGTCAATCCCTAACATCGATCCACACATTTCCCTTCTGGGTTTATACTCGTTCTGACACTGGCAAGTGAATTTATCCCCTTGAACTACATCAGAAAAGTAAATTCTAGAACATGTTCCTTAATCCCCGAACCAATACCAAACCTGGGAAATGTGATGCGGAGAAAGCAGCGTAAATAAACAACGGGGCTTTGGAATATTTGTGTCGTTTGATGATTTCCACGACTCTGTCATTGTACACGTACTAAAAATAAAAAATAAAAAGAGACTTAAAAAAATCGTACCGTACGGGTCTTAACGTTATAATCTCACTGTCGAATAGTCGCCATTGAATTTTTTAGCGGGAGTCATGTAATCCCGGAAGTCAAATTGACTGCAATTACTAATGGGGTCGAAAATGTAATTTTTACTCAGACAATGCTGATAATTTTCTTCTCCTCCTTGATAAAATCCCAAGAAACTGTCGAATCCACGGAACGTGGGTGTGTAACGCCAATCGCAGAAACCCAAGTGCCATCTGAAATTATAAATAAAAGTTTGATTGATTGATTTGATTTGTTTTGGCGATATCGAACTCACTTTCCTAAAGCATGTGTGCTGTACCCGCGTCGTTTTAGAACTTCCGAGATGAGTTTATACCTAAGGGGAATTCCGTAGGGTTCTTGCGGCATCAGAACACCCCGTTGTAGACCGAGTTGTTGCGCATATACGCCGGATAAAAGCGTTGCACGCGATCTGAGAGGAAATTTTATATACGTAAATTCATGTTTTAAAAAAATGAATACTGTAGTTCATTAATTAAGTGATGTGAAAAGGTGTAAATTGGATAAACAGGTGTAAAATGGTGGACAAAGTTGTAAAAATGATATAGAAAATTGTAAAAAGGTGTAAAACTAGTAGTTTTCAAGTGAGTGAGTGTATAATTTTTGAATTAGTTCGGCTTCACCTTGACGCATGTCAATTTGCAAATAAGGTAATTATGTAACTTCCCACACCCTTTATGTCAGGATATATTCATCAATCAAAATCAACACATGTTATTACAACTATTAGAATTCCTCCTCTAAAAAAATATGTAGAATAGAAATATAAATTTACAAAAAACTTACGGCGTGCATAGCGGCATAGCGTAAAAATGATCCAAAATGACGCCTTCCCTCGCTAACTGATCCATATATGGTGTATGTAAATTAAGATTGTTATACCCAATGTCATTGTAACCTAAAAAAAATATTAAAAATTCAAAAAATTTTTTTATAAAAATTAAAAACAAAAACAAAAACAAACCCAAATCATCTCCCAAAACAAAAACAATATGCGGTGGCGTTTTTTTCCGACGTTTCGGATGTTTTGGACGATATTTATACGGTCCCTTATTAACAGGAATTAAATATTCATCATCGTCACCATCAGCAATTACGGATTCCTCGATGGGATTAATTTCTTCGATCTCGATTTCATCGATAACAGCGATTTTCTTAGCATCATCATCACTTGCCACCATCGCCACTAGGGCTGTCAGAAGAAGCAATGCGACCAATTTGACCATCATATCTCTACTGACAAGGAATTTCTACACCCGTGTTTATATACAAACGTTCGATGATGATTTTATAGAGGAAATTAATAAAAAAAAAAAAAAAACAGTGTACAATGTCATAAATTCGATTTTCTCGATTTCCTTTGAGTGTTTTTTCCGCTTTAATTCCCTCGAAAAGGATGTGACGACAGGACAGTGAGAGTCAGAGGTCAACTGTTATTTAAACATGTTATTAAATTGTATGCAGGAAAATTTTTGTCATTTTATTGTTTTTGTTGATGTGAGTTTTATCAGTGTGATGAAAATGAAATGATACAAACCTGAAGGAATCGCCGTGGGGTTTGGGGTTCTATCTGGTCTTGGGGTAATTAAATTGTCTGTTTGAACTTGAACTTGGGTGTGATTTTTTTATTTTTAAATTTTATTTTATTTTATTTTATTTTATTTATTTTATAAATAAAAGTTTTATTATTTTATTATCAATAAAAATTGATAAAAGTGAATTTTTTATTATGGATTTTATGATTTCCTAAGAAAATTATAATAAAATATTATAAATTTTTTAAAAATACTTTTTATAATTTTTATACGGAGTATATATTTTTTATTTAATTACGATTTACATATCTACTCCATCATTTTCAAGCAGTGCAGGGAAGTGATTTTTATTTTTAATGTGAAAATGATAAACATAATTCGTGGAAATGATGTTTTCACGTGACAAATTTTTTTTCTCTATAACTAGGGTGGTGAACTGGTGAACTGATGGTTGTCATTAACCTTCCTCTATCTGAGTAGCATTAGGAATGTCATAATAGGCCGTGCACCAACCGGGGGTAAACGCTCCCCCGAACTTCTCCGGATCCCCTGCAGGATCGTTGGGAATCTTCACTGCAGGTTTCGCTAGACTGTAATAGTAATCGAACCTTTCTCTCAATTCCGACACTTTTTCCGGCTCTTTTTCGGACAAATCCGTCTTTTCCAACGGATCATCTGCAAAAAATCAATTAATTAACACCGGAAACCATTTTTATGAGTGAATTATGAGAGTAAAACACTTAAATACCAGCCAAGTTGTATAATTTCACACTCTTGTCGTTCAAGTCGAAAGGAATGTGTTGCGAGGCATAACCACTCAAAAAAGTCGAGTTGAAACTCTTGTCAGTGGTCTCTTCCTCCGTGTACCAGCCGTCGGATTTTCCTCCTGGTCCCACTATCAGTTTGTAGTCGCCAACCCTTTGAATTCAAAAAATAATTTTTTTTTTAAATTTTATTTTCTTTTTAAAAATAATTTTTCGACCTGACAGCTCCAATGACAGTTCCTTGGATTTTATCCATCGAATAGGGAAATTCTGTTCTCGGGCTTTTCTGGGCTTCAGACACGGCCTCCCATTGGTTGACTCCGGATAATTCACTCGATGGTTTGGCGTCTCCGGCTAAGTACAGGAAAGTTGGGTACCAATCGACCATATGAAATAATCTTTAAGAAAAATTTTAATAATTAATTCTTTGATTTGCTGGATATATGGGATACAAGAGGGATTGAAGTACCGTAAACCGGGGCTACTTTGGTGTAGTGTAACTTGTAAACTAAATATGAAAAAAATCTAAAAATTGGGTAAAACCCGAGTCACATGTTGGTAAACAACTTCCCAAAATTTCATTTAAAAATATTGAATAGTTTTTGAGATTTTTTAAAAAAACCAGTGAGATCAAAGTTGTTCTGGGGGCCGGGGGGCTACTTTGATATTTATTGAAATTTGGTTGATATTTTAATGTTTGTGCATTCTAAGGACTCATTATATGTGTTGTTATAAGCGACATAAGACTGATGTTAACAATTTTCATTATACATGTGGAAGTTTGCAGGTGTTGTCACTACTCAGGTTTCACACAGTCGCCATTTTTATTTTCTGCCGCACTAGTGTATGATGTAATGTGGACCAAAAGTATACCCAATTTTAGTTAAATAAATCAGCAATTACACGATAAAAACCGCATTAATTTATCTATTATAGAAAATAAATAAAAAATTGCCGAACACAACATTTCTTAACTGATCAAATTTTCCTGCCGAATCGAAGTAGCCCCGGTTTACAGTAGATAAAAAAAATTGAAATTTTGAATTGTTTTAAATTTACTGACCCATGATAAACGTATCCAGTTTTCTTGAGAAGTGGACTATGGATGAAACTTGGAACTCGGCTTCCACCTTCAAACAACGTTAATTTTTCTCCTCTCAATGGAAAATTATTTCCACCAAAATGTGTAGTTCCGCCATTCTAAATCATAAAATCTTACACATCAATTAAAAACTTCTTAAAAATTTCTTACGTACGTACATCAGATACGAAAATAATGACACTGTTGTCATACAACCCATTTTCCTTCAAGGCGTTTGTGATGTTATGCACCACTTCATCTATCCCAATCATTGCCCCACAAATTTCCTGTCTATAGCCAACAACTTCCCCACACTGATCCGTGTATCTATCACCTTGAACTACATTAAAAGAAAAAAATTCGGTCAAATTTTCACGAATTAAAACAAGAAAAACAGTAATCACCTGGAAAATGCGATGCGGTCAGAGCAACGTACATAAAAAAGGGATCAGAACCTTTATGTCGATTGATTATATCCACAGCTCGATCATTGTACAAAAACTATCAAAAATTCGAAATTGGCGGCAATTTTAAATTATAAAAATTTAAAAAAACATTTTTTATGGGACTCACCGAAGAATATTTTCCGATAAATTGTCGGGCGAGTTTGTCGTTGTCGCGGAGGTCGAATTCAGTACAGTTGGTTATCGGATTGTAAATGAAGTGTTTGCTGTTGCAGTAATAATAGTTTTCTTCTCCTCCTTGGTAAAATCCGAAGAAAGTATCGAAACCTCGACGGGTTGGTGTGTATTTCCAGTCGCAGAAGCCCACATGCCACTTGCCCAGTGCGTGGGTTTTGTAGCCGCGTTTTTTCAGCAGTTCCGGAAGGAATTTAAATTTGAGCGGAACGCCGGTCGGTTCTTGAAAGTCCAAAACACCGCGTTGTAAACCAATATTTTGCGCGTACACTCCGGTTAAAAATGATGCGCGTGAGCTGAAAATTTTAAAATTTAGAGTTTGTTTTAGAGAAATTTTCGGAAAATTTTTTTTATGAGTTTTTTTACGGTGTGCATTGTGGTAGTGTGTAGAATTGGTCCAAAGTGACGCCCTCTTTTGCCAATTTGTCCATATGCGGGGTTTTGAATTTGGGATTGTTCCATCCGACGTCGTTGTGACCTGTAAGGGAGATAATTAGTGGATTTGGAGCGGGTTTTTGAGGCACTTCCGGTTTGTTTAGGGAGTCGAAATTTTCTGGGTTCTCATTATGCATGCACTTCTCCGTGTTCCTAATGTTTTGGGTGTCTAATGTAACCGGAAGTGGTAGTTTTGCTTCTGCAAAATTGCTTTATCGAGTCAGCTATTCTGAAACGATGGCATTTGTAGCGGGTTTTTGAGACACTTCCGGTTGGGTTAGAGAGCCGATGTTTTCTGGGTTCCGAGTATGGATGCACTGCTCCATGTTCCTAAAACTTTGGAGGTCTAGTGTAACCGGAAGTGGTAATTTTGCCTCTGCGAAATTGCTCTGTCGAGTCAGCACTCGGGTATGATGGCGTTTGAAGAGTCTTAAGACGCTACTTCCGGTTGAGCTAAAAACGATAAATCCTCAGAGTTTCAATTAAAATTTGTGTTCCTAAAATTTAAAGCCTTTAGAACAACCGGAAGTCTGGTTTTAGCCCTTCAAAATCGAAATTTTTCTTATTAAAACCATCAAAAAGTCGATTTGCAGCGGGCAGAAGTGGCATTTCCGGTCAATCTAAGCTCTCAAAATTTACTGGGCTTCTAGTTAACATCTCGTACTCGATTTCCCAAAAATTCAGAACTTCTAATCTAACCGGAAATGCCTTCAAAGCCCCTAGGAAATCCACAATTTCGTAATGAACAAAGAGTCAAAGACGACTACTGTTACTGTATCAAACCTATGTCATCTCCTATGACAAAAATGATGTTCGGTCGAGAGTTTTCTTTAGTTTCATCGACAGATTTGTCACAATCGGAATCGCCATTCCTGGTAATTTCCTTAGCGAAAACATAATTCGCCATCAACACGGTAAATACAAGTAGAAAGAACATTTTCGGAACGACAGACATCATTTCTCTCCCTCTAAATCTCCCGAATAATAAATAAATTTAATCTGCCGCTGGTTTTCATATATTCGAAATTTATTTATTTATTTCTATCCTAAAATAAAATTTCTATAGAAAATTATGGTAAAATTTTAAATGTAAATTTCGTTTTGTGAGTTTGAATGAGTTGTTGATAAGCCATCTTCCGTGTGTTTGTGAAATCTTACGAAATTTGGAGGATTTGTCATTGATATTTATGAATTCAAATGCGGAAAATAAACGGTATTAATTTGCGCAAAAAAATCAGATAATTTAATGTCCTAATAAAATTACAGAACATAAATTTCCCAAATTGCCTAATTCTGGATTTCCTTTTTCCTTCCTTTTTAAAAATTTGAATAATGAAATAAAAATACTGAAATTCATGGTAATAAAACTTTGATATTTTAATTCCGAATGAGAAATCGTTTATACAAATTATTTAAAACTGAATTTCAAGGTTAAAAACATTTTAAGCTTTTATTTTCAATTACTAGGTGTCAGTATAATCGCAAGAATAAATCCCAAATCTCGAAATCCCATCGCCATCTTGCCACGTTAACCCCGCACAAAACATTCGAAATGTAAACAACAAAAATTACCCTCAATTTTAACTATAAAGACGTTAATAAATCATAAAAGAATATTTAAAATTGAAAATTAATCCAAACATTCCCAAATTCTCGACCGGAATAAAAAACCAATTCCTTTTCCTCGTGATTTTGACATCTGGTGCAGTCAGGTGTCAAGATGCTAGGTAAGAATCTCGCTCCTATTCATCGCTTATTCCCCCCGTTCCAAACCCAAATTAACACCCACAACATCCCCAAACACCTCTGCAACCATAACCGCACCCGATCACACCTTAAAAAAGCGAAAAAACCCAAAAATTGATCCATCAACACGACACATTAGAACCACAATCTTGAGTCGGCTCTTACATTTCCCCTCCTTCCCTAAATTAACTATGCACAATCCCACATTTCCATGTAAATACACCTAAAAACATCACAAACAACCTTTATTTCCTCGGGAAAATTCTAAAAACCCATTTTAAACCCGAAATTTCGGTCGGAAACGGGGAAAAAACGAAGATTTCGGTCGGATCGGGCGCGAGATCGCGGCGGGAGTGAAACGGGAACAGCCCGTAGTCCATTTCTGACCACACGAGCAAATTCGTTTGAGTCGAGTAGCGAAACGTGATCTAATTTAAGGTGTAAATCGTAACTTCATTACACGGAACGTTATAGTGAGTAAAAAAGGATTGAGAGTTAAACGGGAATTGCGCCCGATTGATTACGATCGGGGCGAAATAACCAAAAGGAAGCGGCCATTCTTTTGTGTTCAAACCGATCTTTTGCACGCTTTTCCACCCTTTTTAACCCTTTTCGATTCACAGGTGATAAAAAAATCACACGATATCATGACACGTTATGCAATAAACTCCAATCCGACTCCCATCGCGCGGAAAATGAAAAATTCTCAGTTTTTTTTCCAAATTTTTTCCCCGGTGGGTAAAAAAAAAAAAATTTAACACAGTTAGGCCTAACCTGTCAAATGACAACAAAAATGGTTAAATTTGGAGTTTTGACGGATTTTTAAGGGGTTTGGGGGTTCCGGTAGGTGTTTTGAAGGTTTTTTGGTGGTGTTTTTAATTGGGAAAAAATTTTTTCGTTGATTTTTTGGTTTTCTTGATTTTTTTTTGATTTTTTGTTGTTGATATTTTTAGGTGACGTTGGAGGCCCCATAGCAGAAACGATGTCCGGTGATCGAGCCCAGGCTGGGCCTTCGGGTTCTGGGTCCGGGAGGGGCCGTGGGGGTGGAACTACCTCCCACGATCAGCAGAGAGAAAAAGAACACAAAGAAACTAAACTTAATCCAAAAATGTCGAAAGCTTTGAGCACGAGCGCCAAAAGGTAAAAAATTTGTCATTTTTCACTCGAAAATTTTTTTTTTTGACTTTTTAATGATTTTTTAATTAAATTCTTTGATATTTTCTATAGAATTCAGAAAGAACTCGCAGAAATCACGTTGGATCCACCACCAAATTGCAGGTGAGAAGGAAAAAAAATTTTATTTGAATTTTTTTGAATGTTTTTGGATTTGAAAAAAAAAAATCGAATTGAATGTAAAAGACTTGACCCTCACGTCAGGGTCACTTGGTTTAGTCTTGGAAGAAGAAAAGGAGGTCAAGAAATAATTTGACCTCATCAACAACAACAAATTTCTGCTTCCTTGTTCTAAAAAAAAAAAAAAAATTCAAATACCTGTGGAAATATGTAAACAAATATATAAACAAACAAACAAAATTTCCACACACACATATCACAAGAAAATTTATATTCCTGACTCCAGGGGTCAGTGAATCGTGCGTTTGATCTATGATTGGTCACGTGCAGGGGATAAATATTGATTTTTCTCTTCCTTTTGTCTCATTTCCACAAATTCCAACAATTTATTTAATTTTTTTTTTCTTTAGAGAGGAAAAAAGTAATTTGATTTTGATGTGGTTTAAATGAAATAAAAATTGGAGAAGAATATGAGGGGTGTCGAATGGGGTGTCGTTTGGAAGGGTGTCATGGATGGGTGATCACCTTACAGACGATAAGGCTAGACACTTTAACCATAACTATAGCACAAACCTGATTTTAAGGCTTTTATCCAGTTACCTCTTGTGGATTTTTTTTTTCTTTTTAACTTCCCAGTGGGAGTGAGAGGAACGTGTTTGTTTGTTTATGGATTCATTTATGCGAGGATTATAACTAGAATCTTTGGATGTTTGCTATGAAAAGGTTAAGAATCTTGAAATAAAAGATAAGTTGTTGTTTTGAGTGGTTATGCTAGTGATAAATGAGGGTTCAGCCAAAAAATTAAATTGAATTAAATATTATTGTTATTTTTCTTCGTGTGTGATTGATTAGGAAGCGGATAATTATTTAATAAAAACTGTCAAAAGATTTAAATATGCATTTGAAAAAAATGTTATATTTATCATAAAGGATGAAATATTTATTTATGTATTGTAAACAACGGTTTCCCAGGGTGCCGGATAATTCGAAGATAATTCGAGTTGAAAAAAAATTGCCCAGCATTTTAAATGTATTTCGATAGTGTTCTAAAGAACATTCATGGAGTTTGATAAATAGTTACAACGGAAAGAATGGAAATTGCAGCCTGGAGGATTTTTTGTTCAAATTTGGGGAACCCCAATTTTACCGGCATGCAGCCTGTAAGAGATTTGATTGATTGTGTTTATTTCAGTGTTTTATGGCAAAAAAAATATTTATTTAAATAATTATCCTCTCCCTACTGATAAGTTAGTTGCATGATGCTATGCACCAGTGATAAGAGTGTACTGTGGTATATAGGATTTGACATTTGGGATTTCTGGAATTTTTAAAGATTTTAGGGAATTTTTAGATGGATTTTGTAGTCAAGATTTGAGATTTTCATGGGTAATTGGTCATTAAGACTTAATGAACCTACTGCATTCTGCCTAGATCGAGAATGGATTGTTTTTAATCTTAGTATACAACTCTGAAAACAAGTGTTTTTCAGTCTAAGTAAAATTTTGTAAATTGAAAAAATCTGCTGAGTGAAATAACGAGTGCATTTTTCCACTTAAACATGCAGGTGTGTACTAGGCTTAATCCTAGTTTATAGGCAGTCAAATTATAAATATTTCTGTTTATGTACTGTGATATGAAATATCTACAGCATATCCCACTGATTTTTGACATGGAGTAAACTTTAATGTCACAAACACTGGTGACAGGAGTGACTATGTCTTCATTTAAAAAAAAAGTTAAATTCCACAGATGGCTCACGCCTGGCACAAGATTCTTTTTTGTACATCTTTAAAGGTTCCAGAGCTAAATAAAAATAATCTGGATTTAAAGCCTCGATGCATTTTACGATTAGATCCTGAATTCTGGATTATTTTAATTTAGATTTAGAATCAGAACTAGGACAGCATCCGACTGTCTTCGAACCTCTAACTCGTTCTTGATTAATGAAAACATTCTTGGCAAATGCTTTCGCAGTACTGTCGACTCTGAAGTCAGGATGCCGTTGGGCTCAGTCTTCACACAGTCGTCTGTATTTCTTTCGCAGTTGTGGGATGGAAATTTAATCGAGACACAACCAGTGTTGTCAAAGATTTCTGTTCGAACTGTAAAGCAGACGGTCATGAATTTATTCATTATTTTATTATTATATTATATTTTAAGGTTGATTAGACCTAGTAGCAGAACAGAGTAAACAAGACGATGCATTCATTAAACAGAACAGTCAAGTCTAACTGGAAATGCAAATGTAGGATTTCGATGTTTCCCATATACGAAATGTTTGCAAATGGTTTAATTAAACTCAGCTTATTAGAAATAAGTGTAGACGGTTCAACCGAGCAAGTAATGCACTCTAGTACTTTAATTCTTATTACGAATCGAGCCGGGTTTAACCATTTACTAATATTTATCCTCAGTAAATGCCAGATGATTGCCAAGTGCCACTTTAAGTTCTAACTTTACTTCCAACTTACACAAACCTGTGGAGATTCTGCGGGAAATCTAAGAAAATTTTTAAAAAAAATAATGTTTTGATGGATTTTTGTTGGTGGGGTCGACGACCACATGATTTTCCAGTTTGGTATTTATTTAGAGAATTGATTTCTCACAGACAAAGTGATACAGTTGGTGGCAGTCGACTAATAGAACATGAGTCATTGCTACTTACATGCAGCTAAGGTTTCCTCGTGATGCACACCACTGTATTTCTCCACATATAAACCGCCCCATCGATTGCATGCTGCTGCAGCTGAAATCTGGATGTGATGAAGTTTTATTTATACATTTTGGCCCCCAAATGATGTTAAGGAAATACGAGAATCGAATACAAGTTGGATGGAATTCAGTCGTGACTGGGTGCATTTTGTGCAATCGCATCACACCTGCATTTGACTCAGACATATTTGTCTGCAGAAATTAAATTAATTTTTTTTTTTGGAAGTATTGTATTCAAAGAAGTCTTTAATAAACAGGAGAATTGCAGTATTTCTGGAATATCAGGAGCATCTAAAGAGCTTGAATTTCATAGAACGCGCAGTATTAATGGTTGCTCTCAGTTACAACATGCCCTTAAACGAGATGTAGCCAAACAATCACCACCAGCCGCTATTAAAGCCATTAACACTTGTTTTTAATTTAATTTTTTTATTAATTTCCAAATGACCAAATATAATGATAAAACCCGCGAGCACTGTTCGAAGAAATATAAAGTCTGGACCTGGCCAAATAATTTCTAAATGGTTATAAAGATAAACAAAATCTGTTTAATCGAGTTTAGAGGAAAGGGAGTGGGCCCGATCCAATTATTCACTCGATTTCAACATCAAATGTTTTCCATCTTTTGATCCATCAAAGATAGAAAGAAATTTCTAATGGGAGAGTCGTAGAGGACTCTCTGATTGGTCTAAAAATGATGGAACATCTGTTTTAATTTTCCAAACATTTATTGCAATTAACAAAACGCCTCGTGTTATAATTATAAACAATAAGCTGGAAAACTGTTACTCAACAACCAGATTATGTGGTTATACGGAAACAATTGCTTTGGCTCACCGCATTGTTTCACGATCGCGCTTTACCATGATAACCAAGCAATCACTCGAGCTGTCAGTTGAATTTATGTCTCACGTCAAACAAGAGTGACGAAAAGCCGCAATGCATGACATATTTGAATAATGGATTCCAATTTCCAATAAGGTACAAATTTATTGGCTGCATAAAAGGTCATTTGTCGACCCGCACTGACCACCAGTGAATTATTGGAAATGTGAAATATATCAAACATGTATCGGAATGTTTTCTCCGCTATTAATACTATCTAAATTAATTGTTAGTATGAAAACAAAGGTTGCAATCATGTGTTACCAATTCACACTAGCAAGAATTTTAGTTTCAGAACGTTCTTTGGCCGTTTTTGGCTCATTTTGTCGTGTGTTCTTGCAAGATGAATCAATTTCATCTTACATTCTGACATTCTGAGGAATTGATCAATCACAAAATTTTCTGAGGTAAAAAGCACACTGGGAACAAAAGAACGATGTGCGTACGGTATTGAAGGCTATTTGACGGCTATTTGACACATCGACTTTTGCCTCATAAATATTCGAATCGTTTGTAATAGTGTTTATCACTTTTAAATTAAAAGAGGTTTGTAGCGGTTTTAGTGCTGTTTGGCTCGGTATTCCGTTACGATACACAGATTTTCTGTTGACATTTGTCTGAGTAGTGTGAATCGAGTATTCAGAATTTTCTGTATTCTTTGTTCTTTGCTCTCAATACTGTGCCATTAATTTTTGTAGTCATGACGTGAACCTCCAGCACATAAACATCTCCGTTCCTCTCCGGCTCTACATTATCATGTGAAACACTTCGTAGGCAAACTCGGAGATAGAGATAGCTAGAACGATGCCGTAAGATGCATTACATGGTGTGAAGTTCGTTCTCGCACCAACGGATGGGTAATCATCATCTTGATTGGTTAAACCTTGCATCTTGCAGTTGCTTACGGTTGCATTTACGTTTGAAAATGCGAACCCGGCTCTAAAGCGGCGTAGAAATTGAATAAAACGCGACCGGAGAACGCAATTTAATTAGATACGAGGTAACGGTCGTAAAGTGGTTTACTCGTTCCAAGGTTTTTATTGTCTGCGTGTTGCCGTATATTGGTCACGATAATCTAGATCAACAAACCAAAAAAAAATTGTAACAGTTGCGTGAATAATGGGATGATAAAGGCCAAAGATCGTCAGATCGAGTGGAAAACAAACACACACTCACACGTTGAAAATCGATGGACCGGGCCGATTGTGACAGATTTCTATTGGGCCACCCGCCACCTGTCGTTTCGAATCATCAGAGATGCAAAAGAAAAAAAAAACCGATAGATATCGCAGACATCGTTCCGGTCATGGTGATTTCGACCTTAACAGGGAGAGTCAGGAGATGATTGCGAAACATTATCATTGGATTCGAGTGTTTTGTGAGCAATTTGTTGGAAAGTACTTTGTACACTTCCTGCCGTGAAAATGGAATATTGAAAACAGAATCATGGATTTGAGTTTAAAATTGAAAAAAACAATTTTTATTAATCGATCGAAATGGGCTTAGATTTAGTTTCGCCAGCACGGGATTTGATGAGATTTGTTTGATAAAAATGCGTGGTTTTGGTGTTAAGGTCAGCTTTTTAGAATCTATTTTCCCTTATTTAGGGAAATTATGAATGCGTTAAATTTGTTATCGGGTTGATCTGATGTCGCAAGGTTAGATTTTGCTCTTTTTATGCAACCGGAGCTTAAATGTAGTCATGCGGTTGTGGGTTACCGGTCGAAGAATTGTTTTTAGGGGAGGAAATATTGGAAAAAACAGCACAGGAAACGCAATTGTCGTTGCGAACTCGGGTTCCTGGATTCACCACGCATTAAGGGCGAGTTGAACATTTTTTCTTTTCTTTTTTTTTATGAAAAGGAAATAGCTTCATTTACCATATGAAATACATATGGTTATTTGTATTGCAAGTGGAATTTTAAAGAGGAACATGAGGGAATTGAAGTGAATACCTTTTTACATCATAAAAATCATAACCAGATGCATTTAAAAAATAAAAAAAAAATTATTGTGATTTGAAAGTAGGAGTCACACACTCCAACACACCATGACCAAATTCATGCACATGCTACAAGCAAGTTTCAAAATACCATACTACTCCGGAACAGGCGGCATGCCGGTAAACACTAGGTGCATTCGAAAATGAATTAAACTGGTTTAACAATTTAAATGAAAGCTACCCTTCAATAGGTGCGTTCAATGTTAAAATCATACACCGTTTATTCCGTTTATCTTGCGGAATCCCGTTTATTATCGACTATCGTCATAACTATAAGTTAACGAAATCCGTTTTTCGTGATCGAGAAAGTCGAATTGTAATAGAACGCACCTATTGTATCAGATGTTAAAGGGGTTTTGTAGTGTTTTACCCAAGATAAAATGGTTCCACTGCTCCCAAAAAATTGGGAAACGCTGTTGGTGCTTCTTCTACTGTATTAAATATTAAAAATCAAACACAAAAAGCGAGTGTTGTGAATTCAGGCAGTGCAATGGGTAAATTGTTGTCTGAATGGATGCCGGGATCAAGTTGCATTAGCGCTCTCTTTTTTCATCCTCATCCCTTCATTTATTCATGCTGGGGAACCCGAACGATGGGTTTTAAGCAAAATAAATGAATATCAGTCGAAACCAAAACACCTTTTCGAGGTAAAGTCACTAAAATAAATTAAATTAATTTCAAAAAAATATAATTTTGAAGAATTTATAAAATCGTAAAAATTCCTTTTAATTTTTTTATTTTTAAAACGTCGGTTTAATTGGCCAGATCGATAATAGGGGGTGGTTAGGATGAGTCATGTGATGAATGTCAGTAAATCTGACGGTAGAGGGGGCTGGAAAATTATTTGTTGCTTTTAATTTGTTTTTCGAGTGCAGTTTGCCAGTTTTTTAATGACTGCAATTGGAAAATAATTTTTTTAAATTTAATTTTTCCTAATTTGGGGGTGGTTGATGGGTGGGCTTGTGGGTAATCGGGTGTAAAAGTGGGAGATTTATATACAAGGGAAGGGTGTTGAACTCAAATAGCTCGATGTTGGCGTCTTTAATATCGAACCTGCGGATCGATGAGACTGGGATAAGTCAAAAGGGGCAGTTTGGCAAGATGGGTGTTTGTCATGTCATTTTACACACTATCCCTAATTCTCCCCCTCCCTATTTGTGGGGGGATGGTGGGGGGTGGGGAAAGAGGGTGTGTTTTGGGGTTGTTTACCTCCTCACCTGTTGGTTCTGTGAGTAATCGAGAAGTATTATTGTGAAAAATCAGAAAGTTTTTTTAAAAAAATTTAATGTCAAGTTAAATGGGGAAAAAATATTTGAAAAAATTTGGGGAATGTAGGGAAAAATGGTATAAATAATAATAGTTGTAAAAAAAAAAAATTGTCCCCATCCTGGGGTCAGGGTCAGTGGTTGGGTCAACAATTGTAATTTAAGTTTATTGGGGGTGGAGAGTGCAGTAAACCTTGAAGGTTTGTGTTGTTGGATTTTGGAATTTTACAATTTTGTTATTTGAGTAGAATAAAAGTGGGAAATTGGAAAGAATTTTGGGAAATTTTCATTTGGTTTGTTAACTGATTATTTACACGCTAAAAAAATGGAATAATTTGAATTTTTCGTTAATTCGAAGATTTTTTGAGTAAAAATTCGAAAAAAATGTTTTTGATGATTTTTCGAGTGTTTTGAACCTAATCGAGTGTCCCAGGTGTATATTGGAACCATAAAAAGTGAGATAAATTCGAATTTCACAGGACAAGACATTGGTTCTCGTTATTTTTCATTGAATCGTTATTTCTTGAGTAAAAAATCGAAATAAATTTAATCTATTTTAGTTAGAAAATTCCAATTCGACGCGAAATGAGACATCAAAATACAGAAAAAGTTAATAATTTATAACAATTTCATTAAATTTTTTATTTTCCCATTTCACTGCCCACTCCCCCACCACCCCCCCTTCCTTTCCTAAAAAAAAATTCAGAGTAAAATCCAATAGACACACAAACAAGCAAACCAGACTTTTCGATTTCGCGAAACTAAAACTGAAAAAACCAAACAAGTTGTGAATTTTTGTTTAATTT
>JAQFZO010001079.1:0-18154 GCA_034695885.1 Geophilus flavus | reverse complement strand
ATCCGTCGCAGAGCTAATCCGAAAACACCATCGTGTTCCTCTACCTTGGAACAAATTTTGAAGCAAAAAAAATTTTGGTCTAAAATTGCAAAAATCGCCCATTGAATTCTGATTTGGCAGCCACCTAACGGTAGAAGCTTTAAGTTGTGATCAAATAATCAAACCGAAGACCTGCATCTACAAAATGTTAAACATATCGATCTGCATTCAGACAAAATGCCTAAAACTTGGACGTTTTGCCACCATAGAGAAATAGTGCGCGATACATCAGCTCGTCATGATGCTTCAACCACTTAATGCAATGCATTTAATGTGAGATAAAATATACAGAAGAAAACGCCAACAAATGTAATTAAGTTATTAAAATTCAAAACATTCACATTGCGAATTCTGTGCGTGCTGTCCCCTGGTGGTAAAAGCTTTAAGTTCCAATCAAATTGCCAGAATGAAGACCTGTCAGATAACCATTCACCACACTCTTGAAAGATTGAAATTTAATGTATTTGGGTTGACTTGTTAAGAAATATATCAAATAGAGAAAATAAAGAAGCATTGCAGGTAAAACTGTACCGTACCTGCATACAAGAGGAACAATGCTGATACTGCAAGCCCTTGTAATAACATTTGAAAGAAACTTCATTGTTACAAAGCAACTGACTATCACTTCTTTGTAAAGATTTTCATTTATACTCGCAGTGCAAGTTGACGCTAAGTTTTCACAGCCCCAAAAATTTGTCTCATAAGGCGCAATAGAAATATGACAAAAAAATCAAATTAAATCATTTGTTTATTAACAAAATGAATGAAATAAATAAATACGACATTGCAAACGAAATAATCTACTTCTGCTAACTCTGATCAACGGTGGAGGAGCGGCAGCATACTTGGCCGGAGCATGGACGAGCTCGACGGGAGCAGAGTAAGCCGGAGCAGGGGCATGGAACTCGATGGGAGCAGAGTAAGCTGGTGCTGGGGCATGGACCAACTCGACTGGAGCTGGGGCAGCGACGTGCACGAGCTCAGGAGTAGCCACTGCGTAGTTGAGAGACAAATCGGTCTCGACTGGCGCATGGACCTGTTGAATTACTGGTGCAGCCTGAACCAACTTTGGTGCATGGACCAACTTAGGTGCAGCGTGGACAACTGGAGCAGCATGGACCTGTTGGATCAATGGGGCATGTTGGATCAATGGAGCCTGTTGGATCAATGGAGCCTGTTGGATCAATGGAGCTTGATGGACCAAAGTTGGGGCTTGGACGAAAGTTGGTGCAGCGTGTACGGCTTGGAGAAGAGGAGCTGGTGCAGCTTGGAGAAGTGGAGCTGGTGCATGGAAAACTGGTGCAGGTGCATGGAAGACTGGTGCAGGTGCATGGAAGACTGGTGCAGGTGCATGGAAGACTGGTGCAGGTGCAGCTTGGAGAAGTGGAGCCGGTGCGTGGAGAAGAGGTGCAGGTGCGGCAGCGAGGACTGGGCCGGGACCGTAGGCCGACAGTTGTTTTGGTGGGTAGGCGTAAGTGTTGGCCAAGATGTTGACCAAGAAGAAGGCAACCTGAGTTGAAAAGATGTGTATTTTTAAAATTGTTGACTTGACAAATGAGAAGTTGATCTTGTGAAATTTTACAAGAAATTTATAAATTGCTCTTTCTGGAATAAGTTGATCGAAATTATGAAAATGGCGCATAAATTCAAACAAATCTTCTGGAGAAGAATTCTGGAGAGGATGCCAAGTTTGTCAAATAGAGATGGTAATCCATCCTAAGACATGAGTAGATCTTTGAGTTTGCACTCCCAGACAATCCCCTGATCACCGGTTGTCCACAAGCCAGAGCAATCGGCTCTCGCAACACAGTCCAACCGTAGCAATTGGCTCTCTCGGCCATAACAAACTTCAAAATTGGCTATGAAGAGACCGAATGGCCTCCCAGGTAGTGCGATCACTACAATATACTCCTGTGGTGAAAGTACACCACACATTGCAAAGCCAATTTTTTGGTTTGTAAATTTCACTTTTTCAATTTTCAACTTACCACGAGTGGAGACATTGCTGCTTTGAGTTGAGGTGTTGCTTGAAGCTTGGAATGAAAGTTGTGTGAGGTTCAGTGGGATGAATTTCAGTTTAAATACTCTCAAATTTTAAGGTTGAGACCTAATTTGTATTTTTTTTTCTCTCAAGTTGAAAAAAATAAGTGTTAAATGTTTTGATTAAATCTGTTGGCTGTTGGCTAAGGTGGAGTGATTTAACCCTGACATCATCATAGTAAAAGATGATTATGTGATGTTATTTAGATCGAAATAATTTATATGCAAATAAACTTCAAAGATGAAAATTAGCTCACATAAATTTTTTTTACTTTTGCTTTTTGTTTTCATTAACCTATTACCGAAATGGTCAAGAGAAAGTTGAGTATTTTTGTCAAACATTAGCCTCATTTTCCCTAAAAGTGATGACCTCAAATTCAAACTGTAAATTATATCTGTTTATTTGCATTCAATTCGTGCTTCATGCTACTGAATTTGATGTTTTTATTGTTTTTTATATCAATCTTTGGGTTTAATTGAACTTCCTTAAGTGCAAATGAGTTTTTTTTCAAAGCCCTACATGTTAAACACTTCACTTATTGTGTCTAATCTTGAAATTGTGTAATTGGATTGAGAGAAAAAATTAAAAATTTTGATACATTTTCAGTATTTTATGGTAATAATTTCTACAAATCGAGTTTGAAATGCCAAAAATTCGTGACTAAACCCTGATTTATCATAATCAAATTGAAGATTTGGTCCAATTTTTTTTTATTAAAATCATAAGGACGCTTCCAATTAGGAAAGTTGCAATGAAAAGTTTTTCGAAAGAGTCATAAGTTCATCTTAAAATTCTGAAATTTCATATTTGATATAAAACTCATATAAATTGTTATAATTATGTTAATATAATGTAAATTAATTTCAAAAGTGTAACAAATGAATTTCAGCAGTCAAGTGAAATGGAGTGAGGTTAAGTTATGGGTTCAGTTGGAGTAATTTATTCAAAAGTCACATACATGAAAAGCATTTTTGTGTCCTCACATTGAATTTGAATTCATGACATAAATAATGTGTTTAATTTTGAGGAAATTTTAAACTGCAGTCATGTTGGACCTGAATTTATTCCTGAAATGCTTCTTTTCATATTAAATCAAAATAAACCCAGTAATCTAATTAAAAATGTGACCATAAAAACAACAAAAAAATCACACATGCAGAAAAACAGGAAAGTTCAGCTGGCAAAAAGGAAAGTCATTTTGAGACATTGCAGTTATGCAAGTAAGTGAAAGTTTTTGCTGCCTCTGTAACAATGTTTACAATAACAAATAATGGGAGTTGAAAGTGGGAAAAGGATTGTTGGATTATTGTTTGCAACAATAACTTGTAAGGCAACATTGTTGTTCAGAGATCAGAAGTTTTTGTTGCGAGTGTAACAATGTTTGCAATAACAAATAATGTAGGTGAAAGTGGGAAAAAGACTGTTGGTTTATTGTTTCTAACAATGACTTGTAAGGCACCAGATGTTTTGTTGTAATTGTTCAAAGAGAATTGTTGATGTGAACTTGTTGCCCTTGTCACATTGTTCATTCGTTGGGAATAATTGGTGTTTTTGTATTGTAGGCTAGTCTATAATTTAGGTCATGTTGTGACTATAATTTTCAACTTGATCCACTTGATCAACAGACATTGTTTTTGAGCACACATACAACAACTGATACTTTATTGCCATTTATACCTACAGTATACATCATATTAGATGAAAGTTGGTTGGAATTTGTGAAAATGTTCAAAGATGTTTGTCTTTTTTTATTTATTATTTATAAAAAAATATAATGCACTCTTCTATTCCCTTTTTTGACTTGCAATTTATTATGGGGTAAAATTAAATGGGTTAATGCAAAATAAAAAAGTTGTAAAATTTGTTTCCATCACAACAGGAGGCCCAAATCTCTAAAGGCCACAAACAGTTGGGTAAATGTGCAAATTAATGTAGAAAAATGAAATTGTTTAATACTGTTTATTAATACTAATCCCTCTAATTCAAATACTGTGAGTTCAACTAAAATTCACCTTGTTACATTAGTTTGAATATTGCAATTTATTTAAAAGCATACTTTTTAAAAAATAAATTGGACTTTTGCTTTAATAACTAAATTATATATAAAATTCTAATAATTTCCTAGAAAAAAAACTTGTTTCTGATATTTATATATGAAATGCCCATAAATAGAGACCTCTAGAAGATAAAAATTTATGGATTGGGCCTAAATAAATTAACTAGTTCATAAAAAGTGCATTGAAAAGTCTCTACAGTATGTCAAAGCATTGACAAGAAATTAAATGAGGGTCCACCCAATTAGTTGCAATAGGACAAAATGTTATTATATCTTAAAAGTTGTTAATGATATCACTTAGTAATGCAATAATCCTTTAAAATCAAATGAAACCAAACTTGGAAAATTTATTTAGTATAATAAATAACAATGATACTTTGATTGTTGGTGCACAAATTGTTTCAGGATGTCAGCCAATCAGAAGACAGGAAGGAATATTATGTGCATCACAACAACAAACAACTTTGAACTTCTCAACAATAACAGGAAAAAATGCAGATTTATTGATTATAAAATGAAAATAAATGAGTTGTAAATATACAGATTTCAAGCAGTTTATAACTGATTCATTATTTTTCACTCAAAATTTATAACGTTATGTATGAAACAGGAGATGTCACACTCTAAGAAATGGAAATTCAACCTTTGAAACAAAATCAAGAAGCCAAAATCAAGATTTTTAAATTGTTTTAACTTTCCAACAATTCAAAATGGGCTGAATTGTTTACAGCAAGTTGGTATTGCTGAAACATAAATACCAATCAAGTTGCAGTTGGTTTGATCAGTTGAATTACATGTACAATTAATTTTGACCACATCTGCATATCAATTAGGCCATGCTTAGAAACCTGTAATTTTAAGTATGCTTTTATATTATTTTAATTGCGATTCAACAATTCAGTCCATTTTTTTAAGTGCAGTTAAAACCAATTCTAAAATCACAGGAAAAATTTCTTAGTGTGTGCGGAGGTTGTCCAACTCCTGGCACTATTGACCGGTTTATTAATAATATCATTAAAATTTATAATTAATAAATTTGTCTTTTTTCCATTAAATTCCTCCACATCTTTTGACTGAAGTAATGTTACATTTCCCCCACAGATTAGTCAGTTGTCAAAAACAACTGGACTGGCACATAGAAAATCCAAATTGAGCAGTCATCATTTTTTAAGCTAATAAACATCAACCTCACAACAACAACAAAACAAACATTACTGAAATGGTCAAAAATGTAAATAGTATTAATATTATATGTAAATTAAATTTTAATAAACACAAAATTTAATCAATATATACACAAATGCCTCTTCACAAAACTTGGAAAATGAGAAATCTCCCTGAAAAGGCCACCAAGTTTAGAAATGTTCATATAAAAACACCCATTTCTTACTTAAAACAAACAAAACTCAAAACTTCTTACACTCATCATCATCATCCCTACTTCCTTTTCTTGTCTCCACAGTCCACTTGCTCTTCCCAATTACAATGCCCAACATTGTCATCATACATGAGTCCAGGAGGACAAGTGTAGGTCCATGGCCTCAACTTAGCCATGGTTTTCACACAGTTGACAAACTTATTGCAAGCAATTGGATGCTCAAAGATGCCCTCCCTGTCACAATGCAAGCTTCCCTTGCCATCAACAGACACAAACCCTTCCCCATCATCATCTATATACTCTATGATTGTTTCAGGAGTTGGTGGTATGGTCACTCTTTCCTTGAAAACAGGAGTTGGTCTTCTGGTTGTGGTTGGTTTTGTAGTTGTAATTCTCAGAACAGGTCTCTTGCTTGAAGTTCTGATGATGGGCTTATGCGTTGGAATCGGTCTAGGCCTCAAAGTGGGTGGTGGGCTTCTCTGTATGACTTCTTCAACATACTCTTCTTCCTCCTCTTCATCTTCAACATCCTTTGCCTCTGCCTCATCCTGGTCATCAAATTCTATGGATTCTTCAAATGGTATTGGAGTGGTTGAGAAGAATCTACGCGTAGTGTTCAGAGTACGCGCAGCCAGCGTGGAAGGAAATTGGTTCAGGGCTGATAGGGATGTGGCAAAACTGATGGATGGAAGGGAAGGGAGAGTTGGTATGGAGACACCCTCATTACCAGTCCTGAAGTGGGTGGTGTAGAATGGGAGTGGTGGAGGTTTGGTCGCTTCGGCTTCAATCAAAGACTGGGAGGAGAGCGGAGTTGACACGAAGACTCCGTTGCTGGTGTCGCTGACTTCTTCGTCATCGTCATCATCTTCCTCCTCCTCTACAAATGGCCTTGGGGCTTTCTGGATTGTTGTTGACACTCTGCTTCCTGTGATCTCAAAGTCTTTCGAGTTGTTTAGCGGACCTCTTTTTCGGGTTTGCAGTCTCCGGCCCTGACTTCTGGTTTTGTCGATCATCTCTGTGGTCGTTGCTGGAGTTGTTGTTGTCAGTTTGACTCTCTTCAGTGTTCCTTTTCTTGGCCTCTCTTCCTCATCTTTCTTATTCCTTCCTCTTTCCTCCACTTCTTCGCCTTTTCGGCTCCGCGGTTTGTCATCGTCACCTTTTCTGGACCTTGGTCTATCTTCATCACCTTTTCTGGACCTTGGTCTATCTTCATCGCCTTTTCTGGACCGGACTCTCTCTTCTTCCTCTTTTTTATTCTTGGAAAATGTTCTCAGTCTTATTCCTGTGGTCCTAAATAGTGAGGCTTTAGTAGAAGGGACCTTAGGTTTCTTGGTTGTAGTAGGGGCTTCAGTGGTTGTCGTAGTTCTTTTAGTTGTGGGCTCTGTGGTGGTGGTGGTTGTTGTTGTTGTTGTTGTCTCAGGCTCTGTTGTAATCTCAGGTTCATCCTCATTTTCGCTTTCACTCGGTTCCAACGTCGTTGTCCTTTGAATCGTTATATAATTCCTAGTCAACTTCTGTGTCGTCGGCCTGTCCTCTTCGTTGTCGAATAACTTCCCTCGTGGTCTTCGCGTAGTGAAGTGAGAACCCCGATCATCATCATCATCATCACTGTCCTCAAACAAATTTCCCTTGGACCTCTTTCTGACAGTAGTCTTTGGCAGAAAAGTAGTGGTAGACACCTCATCCTCCTCCTCCTCACTCTCAGCAACCGTAGTGGTCCTGACTGTAGTTCTTCGAGTCTTTTTCGCCTTAAGCCTTGGCCTGGGCGTAGTTGTAGTTGTAGTAGTAGTTGTTGTTGTAGTTCTTTTAGGAGTAGTCAACTTCTTCTTAGTTCTTCTTGTTGTTGTTGGTTCTTCCTCATCATCCTCCTTAGGTTCCCCCTTATTCAGAAACTTTTGAACTCCATCAACTCCTCCAAGCTGCTGAATCAGCGAAAGCAGATCCGCCAACTCCGAAGATTTGGTAGTCCCATCACTCTTGGTGGTTGCAACTGTTGTGGTCACTGTTGTTGCAGACTTACAGACGACCCTTGTAGGGTAATCACACGCATCTGTTCTTTTATTGAAATACAGACCGGAAGGACAAGTAAAAGCATGGGCAACTAGACCAAGATTTGCTGGCCCACTGTCCAGACACCAGAAATACTTCTTGCAATCGACTGGATTCTGGTAGAAACCAGAATCCTTGCACTCAAAGGCTGGACCGGGGTCAGGGGTCGAGGGTGTCGGGGGAGTGTTGAAAAACTCAGCCTCATCTTCCTCGTTTTCTTCAACGTCTGTCGTCTCTTTGGTCGTCGTTCTGCCTGCTTTGGGGGTTCTTTGGAATTTGGGGAAGCGGGTGGTGGATCTTCTGGAGATTGATGATTTGGATATGGTGGAGTCGGTGTTGGAACTGGCAGCAGCGGATGGGATGGAGTTGTCAGACTGTTGGAGAGAATAAAGATTTAATTTTTAGTTTGTGGTTAAATGGGGCCACAGCCCACATTTCTGGTATGTGCCTGTCTGCTCCTGCATTTCATGAATGGGCTATTAGTCTAGTCCCATTGGGTAAGAGTCATGGGTCAATGGGGCATAGTCTGAATTTTGTTGTTGTTTGTTTTGTAATTTTGTGAATTATGGCTTAGAAATTTTGAAACCTGATTATTAGACTGTTAATGTCGGGTTTTACTAGGTGGGAGATCATCTGGAAATTACTCGGTTGTGACATCTGGTGGCCACTTTGTCAAATTAAAAAAATGGATCTAACATTGCAATAAATTTCAGATTTACAAAAGAAACTTAAATGTAAAATTTATCGTTAAATTTGAGCTTTCGCATTTGTAAAATTGTAATTTGAATCATAGTTGCAATTGATCGATTTTATGATTTGGATCTCGGGTCCACTCAATCCAATCTGACTTACTGTTTTCTTTTTTGGCTTTACTTCGGCTGTTTTCTTTCCTTTCATAGCTTTCCCCAACAACACTGATCTGACAGCCGTTATCAGTGGATTTGGATGAGTTCCACACTGCCCTCTAAAGTCGTCATTGTCCAACGACCAAAACATGGCTCCACCAAGATGTTTGTCCTTAATGTATTTTGCTTTATTTATAACCGTCTCTTCGTCATCAAACCCAACCCATTGGTCTCCCTTGAAAGCATATGGGCCCACATCATTCGGATACGGTTTCTTCACTATCCAACCTTCTTCCTTAACTTTCCTGCATATCTACAGTAAAAAAGAAAATTTAAATAAAAGTTGTAACATATCAATAAATTGTTGTATATAAGTCGACTGACTAGGTCTGAAAAATCTCTGCCAGCCTTGTGTACATTATAAAAAATGTATAAGTTTATAAGTTACTATAAGTAGGACTTGCATAAACTAATTAGTATATTTGGGAATCGACTTATACACCCAAATTTACAGAATTTATTTATTTATTTTTACTTCGTAGTAAGCCATGTATCCACTTTCTTTAGTTGCAGGCCCCTTATCACCAGGGCCCTTCACAGGGGTCCCTAATGTTCCATCGACTCCATCTTCAAGCGTGTAACCGCGACCATACGTTGGAATTCCAACGATTATTTTAAAAGCCGGGACACCCGATTGAAGATAATATCTAACAGTCCAGTCGACATTCAAATTTGCTCTGTAGTCTTCGTCTGGTAAGTTTGGACGTTGGTATAATGGGGAATGATGGTTTGCTGTTGGTTCATATGAAGTGTGGAAATCGTAGGTCAGCAGATTTAGAAAATCAACATTCCTGGAATTAAAATTAAAATTAAAAATTAATACAATTTATTTTAAATTTTGTTTAATTAATTTTTTTTTTACTTAGATATTTCCAGCATGTCAAATCCTTGATCAATGTAATCTTGTCCAGCTGGAACGGCCATAGAAAGGAGGAGTTTCTCGTTGCCTCTCAATGATTCGTTGTTAAATGCACGACGAAGTTCCTGGAATAAAATAAAATAATAAATTAATATTTTGTCATTAAAATTAAGTCATTTAAAATAATTTCAGCAAGAAGAGTCATCCTCGACATCGCAGTATGTGCCTCATGTGGAAATGACAGTTCTCAATTTTATCACTAGGTGGCGCACCCAATCTGACAGCCAAAATCACAATTATTTTTTCGAATAGAGGTCAAACCTTGCTATTAGGAACTTCAAGGGGAATGTAAATTTTGTTTGCAATAAAAAAATAAAATATAAAATTAAGAATAGCACCAGTGACTACATGGTGTTTACTTTAAGAAAAACCAGTCAATTTTCTAGAAAACCGTTCATTATATCCAAGAACAAAGCATGGATGCCAAATCCAATAGCGTCAACAAATTTTATGAGACATGCAACTATGCGGAACCAACACAACATGCGAACTATGCATGCACACCACGCACAAGGCCCTCCTGCAAGTCAGAGAAATGACTTGTAATTCTTTCACTTTTTTTTACTTGTCACAAAATCACTTCTGAGAGTTATGACGCAATAATCGTCATATCCGGTTTTAGGTTTTCTGTAATTTTGTTGCTTTCTTATTTCATTTCTCATTTTCTTATCCAATTAATGATAAAAATAAATTTATTTTACACCTTTCTTTAGCCATAAAAATCCTCACTTTACCCCATGCTACCCAAATTGCAACTGAGTAGTTCAACTTTCTGCCACTAGGGACAAAGACCATACTACTTTTGCAAAGAGGCCAAATTTCCAACCCCTGCAAAAACCCCCTTTTCAAACCAGCTCAAGGGATGGAAATCCGAGTGGAAATGTGACCTCTTTGCAAAAGTAACATGAAATTTGTCCCTAGTGGCAGAAAGTTGAACTACTCAGTTGCAGCGTGGGCAGCATATGTAAATTGAAGATTTTTTATGGCCATAGGTGCACCACTCGTGTTTATTGTTCTCGGAGTTATCGTTTGAAAATTTCTATCGACAAACAATGTTTTCTGGAGTACCTTTAGTTGTTATACAACTTTCTAATTGGAACTTTTGCTTTAGTTTGGCCCGTTAACGAGTCAGCAAATGAAAAGTGCACTGTTGCATGGCCCATACAAAATTTGTAACAGGTCTGGCATGCTCTCAGATGTCATTGATGACCAATTATCATCATCATCCTTATTCCAGCCATTGACTTTGGCCTATTGCTGAAGGTATTATGGCTGGCCAGATCATTGGGTTTACCCTCATTACCCAAGAAATATGGGGTAGACTGAGACTCCTGGGGTGGGGCATTGAGGTTAATCTTTGCGGTGAGCCATAATTTTCAATACACCTACCATTTATCTCCATTATAAAAAAAAACGTATGCCCCTGAAATGTTGAACTTTTGGGTTAGGCAATGTATCTATTACAAAAAAAAATCACCTGAATAAGCATTGTATATCCTTCCCTGTCATCAAGACTACTCCCATCTCTGAAAGTTGGATATTCCCAATCCATATCCAAACCATCAAAATCATAATTCCTTAAATATCTGATGGCACTTTTCACAAAAATCTCTCTATTTTCAGAGTCTCCAACCAATCTTGAAAACCTACAAAAGAAAAAGAAATTACAATAGGTACCGTAACATAAGTTAATAGATACTTTGCATTTTCTCGAACCGTACAAGAAAATAACAGTCTGGATTTTTTTATGACAAATCATAAATTACAATAGGTAACATAAGTAACATTTACCCTGATCTAACTTTTGAAACCAGTGTATTTTTTTATTATTACATGTGTTTTTTCAATGATTTATTAAGGATTAAAATTTGCGGCCCCTTACTGGCCCATGTTAAATTTCTGGTTGACTTCTTCTTCCTTTTACTTGTACTGTATAATTTCATATTTTCAATTTTGTTTGGTCTCTGCAAACTGTTACCAGACTTTATTTAAAATATTTATTTTGTTTTTAAAGTCTCATGAATAAATCTCATACTAGAAAATGCAAAGTGTCTTAGTAATAAACCATATAATTATTTTTCTGTTTTTTCTTCGCGTATAAATACCTAGCTGATCCCTCATTCCATCCTCCAATAGCCAACATGGTTTTTAACCTGGGATTATATTTTTTCAAATCCATAAACTTTCTGTAATTTCCTGATAAAGATAAATAAATAAAAAAATATTATCACTGACACAATCCTATAAACAAAATCAACAGGTTCTGACACTCATTTAAGGCCAGATGATGGCCTCCTATGAGTTCACATTAAATTGACCTACAACCAAAACACATTTTACTACAGTGGGTGAACACCCTAGTCAACTTTTCTTATCAAGATTAACATTTATTTTTTGTCTTACAACTCATAATCTTGCATCAGTGGCAATTTCATTTAATTACAACTCAATTTTTTCACCAAATCACCACACAAAAAACAGAAAAAAAAATCAGAAATAATTACCTTGTTCAATATCATTGTATTTATCAAATGGCTTCAACTCAAAATCATTATTAAATCCTCCAAAGGCATAAATAATGTGTGTGCAGAGATAAGGATTGATGTTTTGAGGTGTAAACCTTGCAAGACCTTGTCTGTATACAGCCCAATTACCATAATAACAAACAATTTTAAATGAAGATGATTTCTTTGATGCTTTTTTGGCTTCCACATCTGAAATTTAAATTAAAAAAAATTAATTATTTATTTTCCTTCAAAGAAATGAGGGAAAGTTAAGAGAAATTGGGTTAATGGTACAGTTACTACTTCACTAGCATAGAATTTAATAGGAAAAAAGGGGGAAAGAACTAACATCTTATCTAGGTTATTATCTCTTAGCAATTTAGGATGAAGGTGAGGTAGGATGGAAAAGTGTTAGGGTAATGATCCATCAAGTATGCAAAAATTTAAAAAAAATACTAAGTTTCACTCAAGTCAATAAACTTTGAGTCAAGTATGTTGAAGATGCTTCATTAGGCTTCCTGATTGACTTTCCTATTTTTAACTGTCTGCTGGGTCTGTTACTCAGGTCAAACACCTTGAAATTGGTGTAAAGCTTGTTTTAGTTCCTTCCCTTGTGTTGATTCCACCCAAGAAATAAGCTTACATGGGAGAGTTCCCACCCTGAGGTGAAGAGGATGTTTTGATGGTTTTTTTTATGGGTAAAAAAAAATTGATAAAAAATAGGGTAAGTTGAATTCACTGTAATGTAGCATAAAAAATGAGCAGAGATGAACTTTTCAAGGGAAATAGGGCAAATCCAGTAGGATGCACCATTATCTTTGGTTATTTAGTTGTAATTTATGTATTTACTCTTCATTTGAATAATTATTTTAATATGCAATTAAGTATCTATTACCATAACCATAAAAACTTTATGGCATGAAACAGACAATAGTAAAGTAAAGTAAAATATAATAAATTTATTTAAAAACTTAAAACAGAAATGAGAGAGTAATTTTATTATTTACAGCTTATAACTGTAACTTTATAATGGAAAACCTAGATGGGTTCCGGCCAAAGCCCGATATGTGACTGATAAACAATTTGAATTTCCTGTTGACTATCCATGTAAAGTACATCAAAACTGTATACCGGTATAAACTCAATTCATCACATTACTCGCTCCAGTTCATCTAGTTTTGAGCAATCCAGAAAAAAATTATAACGGCAAAAAAATGAAAAAAATCCTTTACCCACCAACAAAATTCTTTGTCAGGTTCAACCATGGGCTGTGGCCCCGGTCAGGGGACTCGGGCTTCGGCGGCACGATCAACGAAACACGTGGTCACCTTGGACTCCTCCTTAACGCCACATTGCCCTCCGCTCATCATGTGAACGGTGGCTTCATGAACAATCATCTTCTTTCTCGTCAGTGTATGCCTTTGTTGCCATCCACCAAGTGCAAAGCAAAAATCAGGTGATCATCAAGAATGCGACTGAGAATCTTCCACAGACCAATGAATTGATCGACATTGAAAGAATTTTTCAAATTTATTGTTCTTTTACGTCTTTTATTAAAACAGAAGTTTGTAAAGGCACTGCATTGTTCTGAAATACAGCCATTTACATCTCACTCGGGTTTTGGTAGCTCACCAGTGGAAATAATTAAATGTGATTCCCCACACTCACTAATCAGGAAACATTGAATTTTGATGGAAAACGTACAGAAACTTTATTAACTTCTTATGCTCTGGCTGAAACCAGTCACACGACTGACTAAACAACACAAAAACATGTGAAACCACACGCAACCCATCCAGTGGGTTGAATTACAATGAATAACAATAATAATCACTGTAACCGTGCGCCCAATGGCATGAACTAGTTACAAGTTTTATTTTCTTTAATTTTAAAAACATTTGTGTGGTAATCTTTACTTTCTAATGATTTAATTTTCTTCATCGCAGATGACAGAAATAATCACAATTTTTTAAGATAGCATGAGGGCCATTAGAAAAATAAGTAAAGGATGCATCTGACGAAGCAGCCACCATCCCCAATAGAACGGATTATGTAATTATGACAATAGAAATATCTGTAATGTATTTTTGATTTTGAAATCTTTTATATTTATCAAATAAAAATTCAAAAGTATGGATGGAAGATTTATTTAGAAAAATTTAAAAAAAACTGCTGAAACAAATTTTATAAATTCTATAAAAATTTCATTATAATTCACTCTTACTCCCTAATTATTAACACAATCTGTCTTATTAGTATATATAGTTCATCTAATGAGAGTACACATTAAAAATCAATTATAGTAATGACTTCAGGAAGTTAATTTGATCTAATTATTACTGTCTGGTGTTGTAATTATTTTAATTTCATTATTATTTTCCAGTCTGCTGGATAAAATGTTTATGACTTGTTTCTTTATTTGGCTTCATGCTGTGAAGACTCTGAGCCCTAATCAAGTGTGGCCTGTAAATGTCATTGTGATATCATGTTTATAAGAGGAGAAAGGTGGAAAGTGAAGTTAATGAAGCGTGTGACCTTTATTTGTTACAGAAAGTTGTTCTTTCCAGATAGATACACATTGATCCTGTTCATTAATTGATTCCCACAACCTAAAATTAGTGGGAAACTTATTACAAAAAGAGACAACTGGTGTTGATTTACAGTTTTATACATTATTTCCGCCTTTGTTAAGGCACAAAAAGGGCGGATGTGAATGGGTTAAATGAAGCAGAACTTTTAAAGTGATTGGTTTAAGTGATTTAAGATGTTTCATACAGTTTTTTATCACCCGGGACAATAGCGAGTTTGCACAACGGTTAAAACAGTTATAACGCTTGCTTATAAGGTATCGATTTTACTGACTTCAACACCATCGACAATGTCGTAGTCTAATAAAGATCATATGCATGCATCTTATTGTTACCTAACAAAAACCTTTGTCACAACAAAAATTACATAATAAAAATTGTGGTACTGTAATACCAGGCCGACCCATCGCATAAGGGGAGATTTCCTCTATCAACTGTCATTTTTAAATTTCATTAAATTCTTTTGTTAGATTTATTTTATCTAGGTTAAGAAAACACTTGCAACACTTGATTTAAGATGTGCAAATGACTGAAAAGGCTCTTAAAGAGCTGTCATGATGATTTATTGTGAATTTTGTAAAAAGATTTGCCACCAAAGGAAACTGTTATTATTTCTGTAAATCTGTAAATTAAATTCCTGAAGCCAAAATGCAAGCAGTGATGTAACTGCATGACTTGTTTTCTAAATGTTTACATTTGCTCAATAAACTTCACTGTAAGTATGAGTTTAGAAGGAAATTTCTTCACGAATAAGTTTGGCCGTAAACTTCAATTCAACACTCACGCATTTTATTAACTTCGTGATGAAATTATTTCCAACCTCAATTACAATAATCATCACGAGAGCCTTGAGGAATACTTCTGTTTTTATTTGCTTTTTTTAAAATTTTGGTTGTGTCAGTGGCATCTCCTTGGTTTTTAGTATTTACCATTTACTATAGTCTCTCTTCCACATCCAGTAGGAAACTACCAATTACACAGACCATACACTGACAACATGTTTTTTGAAGATTATCTTGTTTTTGTTAATTGAGTGTTGTTGTTCATTGTTGTTATGTAGAATAATCCTCAAAAAACTCCATCATGTAAACAAAGTTGTTAGTGGTAGATATTCTTTTCTTATGTAATAAGTATTTGTCTTGAAAACAGCAAGATTTGACAATCATTGATGTTTTACAACTGTAAATTTAATTTTTTGAAATATATTCAAAAAGTTGCAAAACCCCAAAAATTGACCGTAGATTTCCTGCAACATCCCATAGAAACCTAAATTTTTCCACGTAATCCACTGCAAAAAAAATGGATTTCCAAATGTAAAGTTGGTGTGAAATTTGATGTAAATTCATATATTTCCACAAGTAAATGCCAACTTTCAGACCAGGCGCAAATGGACACATGCGCTTGCGAAATTCAAGTGCCATTGGTCATATTTTACATAAATTTCACATTGATTTTTTTTTTTTTTTGAAAATTTTATATTTTTTGCAGTGATCTGCAGACTTTAAAACTCATCAAAACACAACTTTAACTGTATCAAACTTAGGTCACAGTACACTTACAAACATGGCATCTGTTTAAAACTCATTTCTCCTTATAAATCCATATACTGTATTTTAATTGTATCAAACATCGCTGATGTTTATAAAGCACGTATGTATTTTTTAAGCATAACATTAAAACAAGGAACTTTTTCTAAAACCCAGCACTGCAAACTAATGCTTAATCACTACCAAATCAACCTGCAACACCACTTGACCATCTGCAACACTCCAAGCAGTGATCAACAAACCAGGTAAAAGTAAATCAGCAACTTTAAGCACATACAATTTTTTATCCAACCTAAACATTAGGTCAATACCTCATGCTTACACCCATTTCTAAAAAGAATCAGTTTTCCTAAGGTTAACCAACTCAAATATAAATTTCTAGGTGCACCCAACTTCCAACCAAAAAAAAAAAGAAAATTCAAATTTCAAAAAATTCATTTAGAAAACAGAAGTGGGGTCAGGTCAAAGCATTAAAGGGCTTCACAGCACTCTTCCCACACTTTATTTCCGTAAACAAAACCTCATTTTCCTTTTCCATCAGCAATTCACACAACAAGGGGTAAATCTTCCTCCTGTATCTCGACCTGGGCAACATCCATCAAACCTCTAAATCCTTGGCAGTGACCCAAACTGACCCATTTTCGAGTGAAAAGAATTTAGGTTGGCTGTGAAAACGTGAAAGAAATTCCTAACTGAATCAGGCAATAACTGTCCTGGATGGTGTTGCATTGCACCTTGTGGATCATTACTGTTTTATTAATTATTATTTATTGCTGTTTTTAAAATTAAAATTTTAAATTTTTTAAAAGGAAAAAATTAGGGAATTTGAAAAAATTTAATTTGTACTTACAGTTTCCGGTCAATAAACCGGCAATACATATTGCCGTCAGGCAATGGTGTAACATCATCTGGAATTAAAGGAATTATATAAAGATTAATTTAATTTTGATGTGGGTGTATGGATGGATGTCAATGGGAGTTTTGGGTGATAACTGGACCTTGTTGTTGTTGGAAATCAGGTGGTTTAAATTGGATTAAGGGAATTGTGTATCAAAATTCTTGATCTGGAACAAAGCCAGATCTCATTACCCCTTTTCCATGGATAAAATGTTTTTTTTTTTGCGATGCCAATTTTAATTGATAGGTAATTTGTGGGTTTCGCTTGAAAATTAAGGAAATACAATAGTTACATTTATTTTATTCACATTGTAATGGCACATTTAAAGTCAATTTAAACAAAAATGAAAAAACTAAATAAACTTTTATTCACATCAATTGTCAGAATAGCGGTTTCCGGATGAGATCCATGCACCTGCCCAAAGGCTGATGTAATGGACGGTTTAAGTCTTTATCTTTGGAATATTTGGACCCTAAGTAAAATGTGCTCTGTAGCCCCTGCATTCAAATTAAAAAATTAACTCTATGACACAATACATGCCAGTTAGCCTAAATATCAAGTTGTATGATATTTCCAGAGTTTTGGCAATAGCCGACATAAGCTATATGCTCCTAGTCTTATTGTTTGGTGTCCTCGAACAACGTCAACAAGGCAGATTGACGGTATAAGTTTTGAATTTAATGTTTATTTTTCGTTTCTGTTAACTTCTAAACAATTATTTGCTATATCTCCTATGGGCCAAGCTTGTGAGTGTTTGGAGCTTGAAGCCTCGTGTCTATGCATCTCACCGGTAATCACTCAGGGTTCTTTCATTTAGTCATAAGAAACTGCTCCAAGAATTCCAAGATCAAAATGTCCGTTTTTTTAAATGCAGATCATTAGCTTTTGTTGTGACCCAAGTTCTCCAATCTGGGAGGATAAACGAAAGAACCCTCAGCGTGCTGCATTATCGGGCCAATCTGGACCCATTCAGGTTGTTAGGTTTGACTCTTATCAGGAATTGTTTTACCACTTGCAGTTTAACCCTGATCCAAGTTTTCGGATGAAATAAATTTGCCTTTATCACAAATTGTTAAAGGAACCCAAAAAACTAGAGTTTTCTTTAATTCATGTTGTCAGCACTTCAGTTTGTCTAAAATTATGTAATTCTCAATAAAAAAAGAGATATCCATTGAATTTAACAATGAATAACAATGTTCCTTTAAGAAACAAGGTTTGGGCTTCCAAACT
>JAQFZO010001078.1:0-18161 GCA_034695885.1 Geophilus flavus | reverse complement strand
TTTGAATTCAGTAATTTAATCTGAATATCTAAATATCTTTAAATTCCCAAATGTCTGTATGTCTTCGAATCTTCAAAACAATTTTCTAACTTTACGGTATATTAATAAATGAAAGCTCACTATACTTATTTACGAGAGACACATCACTCGTTTCGAATTTTCCCGTTTCGCAAATTGTTGACTCGACTTCGACACCGACTTGCAGCATTTATTTATAAAAAAATACTGCACGCATTAGTTTTTTATGTTTATCATCGCAAAATGAATAATAAATCACGGTATCATCTTTAACTGCAAGTTTCTTCCTCGAGACAACTTTTCTTATTTACTTACTGAATTGACATCGAGGCCCGTAATATCCGTGTGCACAGGCGCATACTGAGTTGAAACACATTCCTCCATTAAGACATCCCTCCAGACAAGCACCTGCAAAAAGAAAATTAACACAAAAGCGTCATCACAGAGGAAAAACCATTATTTTTCACTGACATCTCGTGATGCCATCATTTTTAATAAAGTTTTTTTTATTAAACAAATACGTTTCGCTCGACACGACGCAAAAAGACGAGAATAACGTAAAAAATGAGCAAACTTGCGTATGCAAAAATTCGTAGGTTAAACCTTGTACAAACTTGTTGGTAATTTCATTTAAAGCCAACTTTTCCTTCCTGTTGCTCTCTTCTCTGGCTTCGATTTATTATCTGCTGTCTATCAAAAGTTAACTGCCACAACCACATCAAAGCTCGTTTAACCTGACCGGTCGTGCACTAATGACCTCGTGATGTGATCTGTCAAAAATTGTGGTGACTCGCACAGCCACATCAAACAAAGCCTGACTCGTCAAATCAACAATCATTTTAATTATTTATCCTGTCACGAGATGGTGCAGTGGTCTTTTGATATTCTCGTTCAAATGACGATTAGGTTGTAACAGCTACCCAAAAAAACCATAGTTACCATATACGGGACCCACCCGAGTAAAAAAAACTAATATTTTGCAATAGGGAAATGGAAGATAGCAAAAATAAACGAAATAAAAACGTAATTTACAACATGCAACCATGACATGGAACAAAAGAAGGGCCTTATGGTGTAAAAAAAAAAGTAAGGTGGTGATGGATTTTTACCGTTTGACATCAAATGATGCATGAATTATCATAACATAACTTATTGATGGCCTGGAATTAGTTTTATTTTTTTACGCTATATGTAGAGGCTGCTAGGCAGCCAAATGCGGATAGCCCATTGATATACACAGTATGGGACGAATAGGGTAATACGGGACAGAATGGACACTCACGCAGATTTTGTCATTTCATGCACAGAACCACTTTTTTGTCGAGTCGGTTTTTCAGTAAATCGTCGTCGAGCGAGTCTTGAGCAGGGGTGCCGCTCCCGACAGGAAATGGCAACAGCCAATCACAGCAAACCAGAGACGAAAAATCACAGTGAGTGCACATTCACCAGGGAGACTTGTATTCTGTGAGACACGTTTTGTCTCACGACATTTTGTCCTGCGATGTTTGGTCACATCAACAGTTTGTCCTGAGGACATTTTGTCCTAAAGACAATTTGTCCTGGCGACACTTAGTCCCTATGATGCGTGGTCCATTTCTTCCCGATACTTTATTAAAAACTATTAAAACCTATAATTGTGTGCAATGCCTTGTATAAATGTAAATTTGTCATTTGCATCATAAATTTTGTACAATTCTGAACACTTTCACTTAATTTAACAATTTTGACGAGATGATGGTTTAGCACCAGCAACAGTGTTTAACCTGAACAGCATTTAGACTTTGTTCTCGTTTTAAAATATCCATAAATTTCCAAATAGTGGGATGTACTGAACCAATTGTAAGAATGTCAAAACGTCAAATTAAATGAAAGTGTTCAGAATTGTACAAAATGATTATGCAGATGACAAATCTACATTTTTAAGAGACATTGCACACAATTATAGATTTTAATAAACTTTTTAATATAGTAGCGGGACGAAATGGACATGGGACCAAACATCGTAGGGACTAAGTGTCGCCAGAACGAAACATCGCCAGGACAAATTGTCTTTGGGACAAAATGTCCTCAGGAAGAACTGTCGATATGTAGATTTTGAAAGATTTTTGGCATTTTTTAAGGATTTCTGGGAGTTTTAGGTTTTAAGGATAATTTTAATGATTTGTGGTTAAAGATTCCAGATTTTCATGGCCGCCTTGACTCGCTCGCCCGCCCGCCTCGACTCGGCCCATCGTTTGATAACCCTCTCGCCCACCCGCCCACCTCGACTCGGCCAGTCAGCCGGTGACCCTCGCCCGTCCACTTCGACTCGACTCGACTCGGCCCGTCTAACCCTCTTGCCCGCCCGCCTGCCTCGACTCGACTCCCCTCCTACCGGGCCATCAGCTGTCGATTGTGAGCTGTTGGCCGTCGACCGTGGCCTGTCGGCTATCGATCATGATCGTCGGCCGTCAATCGTGGGCAAGTCAGCACTCGATGACTTTAAATCCATTCCTAAGTTCCTAAATTCATGTGTAATTTTAAGCATAAATATACCTTGAAAAGCATTTGCAACAATGAGAAGTTCGCAAGTCACACTTATTGTGACAGTTCAGGGTCATGTGACCCTGTGACTCACAAACTCTCAATTCTCCGGAGCGACATACCTTATAATCTAAGTACCTTGAGTCTCGAGTACAGCTATCCGGAAGCGGAAATCCGTTTTCCACGTTTTCCGTGCCGTTCCGTTCCGTTCCATTCTGTCGTCGTTTTTTTGAAATCGAGATAGAGCGGTGAGATATTATAGACCGATATTGAATACACGAAAAGTTTAAAAATGGATGTCAAACCGATGATCATTTTGTTCGAGTTGCCATTGTTCGTATCCTACAAGATGAAGGTCCATTTTACAAACAATAGACTACGTTATAACTCGAGTCATTATTCATTAACAATAAACTTTTCTTCTCTTTATTCAACAAAGGAGCGTAATGACTTGTTTCCATTACTCCGATAAAAAAAGAAAAGATTCGGCCGAAAACAAAGCAAATGGAAATCGAACAAAGCAAAAGGAACGGTCCAACTTTAAAGATATTGTTTGCTGCACGTGGCACACAACACCAGATGGCGGTGGATTCTTTACGGCGCCATCTGCTGCTTTAATTTACATTTTTTTAATCAATTTTTATTAAGCATTTTCTGTGGCAGTAAACTAAATTCAAAAAAATTCATTTATCCTTTAGGACGACGAGTAAATTAAAAATTAAAAAAATAAAAATTTTGGCGGGAACCGTTCGACTTTAAGACGATGATGTCCATCTGCGTTTGGAACGGTCGTTCACGTTTTGGTCGTCCTTTGCCATCGTGGCTCATTAGACACTCTCGCAAGGTTGGACGCAGTTTAGTCAACAATGGCATTTCATCTAAATTGGCACAAACCTCGATACAACAAATTAAACAGTGACCCCGATGACACGTCGAAAAATTACGCAAACGATTTAGAATGGACCCAACGGCTAAAACAATGCCGTTGTTAAATTTTGATTCACGACAATATAGAAATTAACAATTATGTAACAATGCAACCACACATCGATTACAAAAACTGCAACAATGCAATTTTTTAAGTGTTTTGCCTTGTCGTTTTAAAACAATGCAAAATTGCAAGAATGCTAAAGAAGACTAACATAAGAATGAAAAAAATAATCAAAATCGATGTAAAACATGTAAGAGAACTTTAACAAAGACTAGGTAATCTTCAATAAATACGGCAGCAATCAGTCAAGTGAGGTTCAGTGATAATATAAAAAAAAGGTGCAAAAAGGAAACGAGACATAAATTTGTAGAACAACAACACGAGTTCAGACTGGATGAATAATGGAACAAATGAGAAGTTTATGGGATGAGCGGTCAATCAAAATGCCAATAAACTTAAAGCTTCTAAACTCATTCCTCTCGTCGAAGCACTCACACAAATCTTCCTTCCCATTGCCATTTCAACAACAAAACCAAAAAACACATGGCGTCGATGTGATTCGCTTGCAAACAACATGCAAATTACTATGTAATTGGCCAAATTAACACTCGTGTGGCAATGCCATTAAAATGTTAGTCATTTACAACTTTTTCCACCCACAGGTGCACATGTAAATGTTGTTTATTAAGAGAATCCACTTGCCAGTTACACTAATTAACCTTTAGGTAAACAAAATTCGCAATTCCAAACTTTTCTTAAACACCAACAGTACCGTATTTAACCTCCAACGTGGCCTTTTATTAATTTTATACAGTACTTGAGTTTTTAGCTTTGCAGCAGCCATTCTTTCCCTGAAATATACAGTAGTACAATGAAGATTCGGTCAGGTATGTGGGTGATCGAAGCGAATCACGTGAAGTCGATCGGATCAAAAAAATCACATCAGATTATTAAAATCTCTAAAAATAAGAAGATGCAAAATATTAAGGTCATGGTTATCGGTGAAAGTAGCCACGCGTCTATTTTATCGTATCACCCCGGCCACGAACACAAGGGCAGTATCAGAAAGCTTCTCTTTGCAGCAAGAATTACTCCTTTTGTGTGACGCCGCCAACACGTCTTTTTGGTCGAGGTAAATCCGTGAAATCCGTAAATCCGTGAAAATATACATATATAGCCAGGCTTCACAGGGCAAGCAGCAATTAGGTTAAAAAATCGGAGGCTTACAATGTGCGCGACAGTGCAAAAACTTACATTTCTCGAAAACGTACACCGTATTTACCAAGGGACGTGGACACCAGCGACGTACGTGAAAGAAATGCTATTTTTGCACTATTGCACACATTTGAGCCTGATCGGAGCGTGATGTTCGGACTCGCCACGATGGGAGGATTCATAATCACCCTACGACATGCGAAAAGGTGTTCCGCTAATGATGTACGGCAAACATGTTCGTAAAAATTAGCGGCCCGTGGGGACTAGCAATTTTTACTGATGTGCGTGAGAATAGATTTGCCAAAATTTGTAATCATTAATAGATATTTTATAAATTTTATTTATATTTTATATTTTATCGATATTTTATTTCCCAGAATCCTATGTGATCTCACGATCGGAACAAATCTGCAATCCGATTTCATCCGGACGGCAGAGATCATGATTTCGACTTCAGAGTCACGAGTCTTCGGACGTCGACGTCGATCTTTAATAGCGAAAGGTTAATTAAAATGCGGCCTGGTATGGAAAAAAAATCAAGATGGTGGCGGCGGAGGTGGTGTTAAACACGTGTTCATCGCTGTAACGAGGTTAAAGCCAGAGGGAGGTGCGCTTGCGCACTTAATGACTAGTAGAGGGAACAGCTGGCGGAGTGCGCCTGCAGATTGTTATTAAATCTCATGGTTCCTCCACTCCACCCAACCACCTCCCAGTGCCACTGCCACTGCACAACCCTGGCAAAACTGGCATTCCCGCGCTCGCTCGGTTCCCTTATCAGTAGGATGACCCCGAGTGGAACCGAGAAAAATCTCGTCGAGTGATTTGTTGTAGCGAGGTAATAAATTTTGTTGCAATTCAATTGCCACACTCATCTCGACGGAAGAAACAAGTACCTCTTTTCGAGGCGTCGCAAAGTGTATCACTCTTCGAGTTCCTTCTCAATTTCCCGTTCAGAGGGCGCTGTTTATTTGTTTGCTCTGCCTATCGATTTTTTTGCACGGGTTAAATAAACTTGATCCGTCTTCGTCACTGATCCGCTTTCTAAACGCCTCCCGATTCCCAGCATCGGCAAAGGTGAAATATCAATAGAAAGATTTACATTGTGCTCGATCGGTTCGGTGTAAAAGCGCGCAAACCGAATTTGCACACTGCGCGTCTAAAGACCTCATCGCCCGATTTTGCGTCTTCTATAAAGTTCATCGATTATTGGTTTGTATGCTTAACGAGATCCAGCAACATTCGTAACGTATCTGTGCTCTGTGGCATCGTACCACAAGTGAATAAATCTGACGACACGATCACCGCCATTTTATCATCACTCTCACTTTAGGAATTGTGGGAACCGACGTCATAATTTTCGACTAATCGACACTGACACCTGGCGTTAAAAACCATAAATTGCTAATTTTGAAATACAGAAACCCACAGAAAATCTATTGAAAACACAAACCTAATCCCCTCATAATTATCAATTTAGAATTTTAAATATTTATGAAATTTTAAAAAAAAGTGCAGCTAATTATTAATTTTCATAATCGACACCTGTCACGTGACAAACGACGGCTACACGTTCCCACTTTTCGGCACCGTGTAAATTTAAATTGCATACACATGTTGTCGTCCGCGATATTTTCTCTCTCTCTCTCGAAAGCTCGAAAGCGTTATCCAGCGTTTGGCCATTCCATTAAGGCCTCTTGGCCTTTCTTACACGAGAGGAAAAAGTGTAAACTAGAAAAGGGTTGGTAGGAAATGGAAGCTGTGCTTGACATGATGAAAGCCATCCTTTTCACATAATACTTAAAGCTGCTGGAAAATTACATTCACCTCGTTTTTTCTAACTTTTGCATTTTAAGATTATCATTAATTGTTAATTTGGCCGAAGTATGTCAGAATAAACTGCATCACTCGACTGTCAAATCGTCCGTTGAAAAATTTATGTTTGATAAAAGTCGAGAGGAAATTTATCGAGTCGTAAAAAAATATTGAAATGAAGGTTCGGGTTTTACAAATTAACCATGCCCTCGTCAGAATCGTCCTACATTGTGCACACACATTTCTAGTGGCTTTAAGGCGATACTAAACCTAAAAAATGTAGTACGAAACATGAATTTCACCGCAGGGTGAATGGCTTTGGCTCAATTTAGAAAGAAAATTCTTTTATGCAGCCAATATAAAACTCGGGTTTAGGTATTTACACAACTGCAAAATGAAATTTTTCACTCCTAACAACCCGATTTAATATATTAAAGTCAACTAACTGTAAGACCGAAAATAAAAGTAAAAATATAGAAAGACTCGTAGTACGTAACGAAAAACAAGAATTTTGTCAATAAACACAATTTCATAATTTATACATAAATTATTTACTATTCATAATAATTATACCGTGAGCGCTGAGCAACAAAACTTTAACGTTTAGGGTTTTCTTAATTAAATCGAAAACAAATCATCGATTAATTCCAAACTCAAAATATTATATAGTTAAAGTGAAAGTAATGATTTGAATGCCAAATCTAAACAATTACGTATGCAAACGAGACGCTCAAAGTGTTGTCACGGACACTACAAATATTTGCAATAATAATAATTTGCATTTAATTTTTTATACACAAATTTCAATGTTTTGCTGCTCACCGTAGAGTTTGTTCCCAATAATTTTTATCTCACGGCAATTTTAGTTAGGAATCATAAGGAAAAGTGTTCTATGCAAACTTTCTAATAAATTTTAAAAAAAAATAAAAAAATAAAACAAATCTAAAAGAATTAACATTAAATTTTCTTCGTGAGTAAATTTATAATGATATGTTTTAGCAATGCTTTTCTAGTCATTACATTTATCTCAGAAGTGATCCAGCACGATAAAGAGAGCGAGAGAGAGAAGAGAGAGAGCAGTACGGTATTGATTTCTTATTATTAATTAAAGGTCTAGTCGAGTCAAAGAAATTTTTCCTTTTTCTCATGCAACATATGGAATTGGATTTAGCCATTAATAACATGTTAGAGCTTGCAATCAAAAAACATGAAAGAGAAAGAATTTTTCACTTTTTTTCTCCTTTATAAACCAATAGTGCAAACATTGGAATGAAAATTAAACTCGGTTTAAATAGTTTATGCAGATTTATTTTTTAAATTTAAAAAAAAATAAACGGATCTCCATTAAAGATGAAAACTTACAATTTCTTTGAAAAGTCGAATTCACCCGGAGGATAAAATTAAGGTTAGATTTATCAAGACAAGTCGTCAAACGGTTGGAATCTTTGCTCTTTCACGACTCTTCGGCTCTCTTCGGCTCGGCTCTCTAGTTGTAATTTGAATGTGGATCTCATCATTTTTCATACTGGTAAATAGCATTCCTCATAATCTTCGTGGTTGTCTTTAGATTCCGTAAAGTGGTTGGTTGATAACGAGTTTGCCATAACTGAAATTCCAAGAAACACTACTTTATCAGCAAAAATTAATTGCTGGATTTGAAATTCATTCCTAGGTCTCGAGATTAGAATTTCAAAAAAAAAAAAAAAGAAAGAAAAATTTTAAAAAATTTAAAATTTAATTCTTTATTTTAAAGACAATCGTAGAAGTAATTACGTGGATCAAACTATGTATAAATTTAAATACGATATCAGTTAAATTTTTATGGTCCATAATAATTTCCATGAAAGAATTTATGGCGTTATGAAGAAATTAACTTCATTTTCATCGAAACAACGTTGATTGAATTTTAGATTAACGACAATTTTGGCATTGAACAAAAAAATCAGCTTTTCCTTCAAAACACCAATCGAATAAATACTGTACGGTACGATCGACGTCCAAAAACTAGATGTATTCAAAGTTTTTGTTTTAATATTTCTTGAAAAACTATGTTTGCCAAAGCAAAAACGGTCATGCAAACAGAAAAATCAGAAAATAAACAACAAAAACTTTGAATGTATGTACCTACGTAATGAAAATGGTCAATATTATTGCTGACAAAGTTGTTAAGCTTGGTGCGTGTATGTCGACATCGAGTCACATGCCCTCTAGATCTATTCTGTACCTAAAGTAGGTACCGTAACACAAAATCAGTCGGTTTGTACCGACTCGGTCTTTCCTGCGGCATGTCAATGTCAATCTTTCCTTTTTTTTTTTTTTTATTTATGTCGTTGTTTCGTTGGATTCCCGAGAATCTTTTGTCCAACTCGATTTAATCGTCTCAGCAAATAACTTTTACGGTTTCTTCGGATTTCTTAAGATCACAAAATTCGATTCATAATCGAAAATAATAATAAATTGTCGCAAACTCGAGCGAAAAATCAACCGAGTTACCGTAGTTGAGATTCAGTAGGAGCGTTCGTTTCGAATTTAAGTAGAGAATCCATTCATTTTCCACTCACTTCACTAACCCGACCCTAAAATAAAATCAATCGCTCGAGGCTCGACCCTCGTGGCATTTTAAATAAGAAGAATGATCAACGTCTTAACGTTGCCAAATCCAATAACACGAAACTGTTAATTCGCATCGATTTCCACTCACTTGCCTACATTTCCAAATTGCCTATTGGATTTCTGGTGATCAATCTTACTCAATCATCACCAGTCGGGCAAATTTACCAAAAGCACACTTCTACGTCTCTGTTTGCTACACTTCCAGCACGGGTAGAGCAAAAACCAGGTCTGGACACTTTTTTTCCCCTCTCTTTTCGTGCCACAGTGGCACCGAACGGAAACTTGGGTCGGATTTGGCTTTACCTCAAATATATTTTTTAAAGATTTTACTATTGGAATTTTTATTTTGTGAAAAATGGTTTAATTTGTGGGTGATTGAATCGTAAATAAGAGAAATCTTAAGAATTTATTATTTAAGGTGAATGGGTGGGTGTAGGTCCGAAGCAGCAATCATTTTTGAATTAGTTTCACAATCGAAGGAATGTATGATAATTAATTCCGAGTTGTGTTCCGTCTTGGGCTCCCGCGGCTTATTGGAAATGCCGGAGATCACTTTCGAGGCAAATTGAAAGGCGAGCGGCGAATCCCATTAACGATTAATCCTCAAGGAATAATTGTGTTCAAAGGGGTGATGAAGTTTTAATTCGCATTTTATGCGCATGTTGTGAATTTGGCCACTTTCGTCATTCATTTTTCATCGAGTCGGTTTTAACCAATACCTAACATTTTTAAATTATTAAATTTTTTTAAAAAAATTTTAGTTGTATTTTTGTTTTGTTTTTTGTAATGTACGAATTTTTTCATTTTTTCTCAAATTTAAATTTAAATTTTCAATTTTTAGAAATTTCTAATAGATGAGTTTTTTATTTTTAGAAATTTCTAATAAATGAGTTTTTTATTTTTAGAAATTTCTAATAGATGAGTTTTTTATTTTTAGAAATTTCTAATAAATGAGTTTTTTATTTTTCGAATTTTAAATTTGTTGTTCTGATGATTTTTTTTTGGAATTTTTATGAAGTTTAAATTTTTCTTTTGTAAATACATTTTTTTCTTTTACTATTGGAAATTTTGAATTTTCAAAGCACCCGTTAACAAAGCACACCCACGGCCGAATCTTTTCTTTCTGATTCAAACACGAGCCAAAGGCCTTCTTCATATCCTTTAACAGCGACTTTGAAATGGAGGCCACCCAACTCCACTAACTTATGACCAATCAAATAACACAGCACTTTTACAAATGCCCTCCACCTCCACCTCACCCTCGTTTTTTGTCCCTTTTTTTTTTTTTTGCTGACTCTTGCTTCGGCCCTATCGATTTCTATTATTATACCACGTTACATCCCACTGCCGTAACCCCGATTCCTTCCACTCTCGTTCTTCTTAATCCCTAAATCCCTAGTTAAATAATTACCGAAAAATGGTTTCCCTCGATGCCTCGCGTGCATCCCCATCCCCATCCCCAACGAAAAAAACCAAACGGAAGAATGCGGGAAACATCGGTGGAAATCCCTCGACAGAGAGATATATATCTCCACCATCTTGTCCATCTGCAGAAGCAATTCGCTGCGAGCCACTGATTGATGGTCCGAGTCTTAATCCGCCACCTAGTGCAGAAAAAACTACAGGCGCATGCGCAAATGAGAAACGAGTCGGATGGGAAAAAATTTATGTCGACTGCTCGCTCTTAATTTGTTGTTTTTCATCTTCACGAAACTATGTGCATTCGTTTTTCACTCGAACGCCTGCCTTCTGGTGGAAGTATCTCGATTCACGAGTTAAATTAATCGAAATTAAAAGTCGAATCGACGAGCCGTCGTCGATGCACTCACTCACTCTCTTGCGTCGTGTCGTGTCGAGAAGTAAAGTGGAATCTGTTGTCTGTCTTACCTTTTAAACGACATTTTTTGTTGAGCTGCATCCGTAACGGCATTCCCGGAAGTGCCCGTCCGTGACGGTTGTGTAGTAGTAAGTAGAGACCGAATACTGCGATGCCTTCCGTGTCCCCAGAACACGATAGGAAAACTGTAAAAACTGAAGAAAAAGCGGCCATGAATAATAGTACCGTAATGGAATAACGAAACGTCTCCCATCATTTTTTAAACGTGGTCACGTTGTTTGTTTCGTGTCTCTGTGAGAATCACCCAATTTAGGAGAAATGAATTTTTCAAGGTACTACCGTAGTTTGTGATGGAGGAACAATTAAGTGCGATAGTGAATCGAGCATAATTTTATTTCTTTTTTATTAGTTAATTCTGTAAATAAAGCCATCGTCTTGAAACCAGCAGAGGAAAACCGAAACCACCGACATAACTTTTACCTGAAGTTAAACAAGTCTCGTTTTATTATGTCATGGTGCCGAGAACAACAGTTAAAAATTGGATAAACAACAAGATTTTTCATTCGAATCATCGTTCAGTTCATTTATTTTTCTTACTCAAAATTTAAAAAGAAAAAAAAAAGATGAGAAAAATGTATTTTCCTATTTCAAATCAATTGTAAATTAAAATTTTTGTACTGTATTATCTTAAGGAAAAAGTTACTTTTTACTCGTTTGTTCCTTTCCACTTCCGGAAGTGATGAGTTTTGCGTTGTCTTTCGAAAGTAAAAACATGAGTAAAAGAATGAGTGACCGCGTGGGTCACTCGTACTACTCATTCTCTCCTTATTACCAACTGCGGATGCGGATACTCCCACCTGGACATCGCGGTCGGACCGATGAGATTTTTAAAGATTTTGTGTACATTTTGAATGATTTTGGCATTTTTAGAATTATCTAGATAAGATTTTTCAAAAATTTTGAGGTAAAGATTTTCGACGAGATTTTCGTGAAAATTATCGGAACCCTCGGCTTAAATTCCTTGAAAGTATAACTCATTACGAAGGTTTATAAGATGCTTTCAAAGAAAAACAACTTCTCCTTATCGATTTTCTTTTAGAAAAAAAAGAAGTAAAATTTCACTTTTTCAAATTGAAAGCACCTGTACCGTAAAATCCAATTTATACATTTTTGAGCTCATCGCCATATAAAAGAGACTTTCCAGATGTTTTCGGTTAAACTCGAAAAGTAAAAAAATATTATCCCCGACTAGCAACCGCTAAAAACCTAAAATAATGGAAGAATAATCACAAAGTAGAGAGAGAGAGAGAGAGAGAGAGAGAAAGACAGGCATACAATTTTTTTTTCAGAAGATTGTACCCAAGATAAAGACCAATAGAAGTCGGCACCACAACAACCACACCAATACCATTGTGTATAGGGATCCCCGCCACAGAAAGTTTATTTCGATCGTGTCAGTCTGACGGCACAGATTTTGCAGGCCCTGACTGTGACACATTTCAGGCCTGATGGAATTTCCGTCAGTGCTTCCGAATACCGAGCTTTAGTCAAACCAGTTTGCAGACATCACTCTTAATGAAGAACTACGATAGTACAAGTATACCCGCATTATAAATAAATTGATAACTTGAACCGGGAGGCAAATGCATCGTTTACATTAACAAATATACCGTAATATAGGGAAACTCTCCCCGATGCGCAAACTCACGAATATCGACTACAGTGGTCGAATTAATTAATTAATTAACGCTTTCAAAATAAAAACTAGCTTCGAATTCGACTAGGAATTTGGCCGACAAACAAAGCAAATTTGTACATCGTAAATCATAAATCATTGCAATCCATTTCCATGATTGAATTTCATTATTCTAAAATTCGGTATAAATAAATAAATAAATAAATAAATAAATAAATAAATACTTTCAGAATTGTAAACACGGGAACTTGAATAAAAAAAATGAAATATGAAAAGTTACATCTCTTCCGAGTTCCCAATAAATAAACATTCATTAAACGAACGCCGAACGTCTCGCTCGACGTCGAAAATCAAAGCGGAAGTGCCCTTTCTCCCTCCACCAAACTGTCACTGCAGTTTTAATCAGTCAGTCGATATCTACCAGTCCAGTTTGATACTGTATCTCTTCCTCTCCAACCCAAGCAACGATCGTGGTTTTTCTTTACCTTTATTTAGATGGTCAAAGACAGACAGACGGGAGCTGCAAGAAATGAATAAATCAAATTTTTATTGGTGCGTGAGGGCCCAAAGTTTGAAATAAACTTTTCTATATGGCCTTGGAACTGGGTTAAAATATTTATTTTTAAATCCCAAAAGGGAAACAAAAGTCAAAAGTTGAATTTTTATTCATTCCTTTTTCACTATTTTTTATTTTTTATTTTTTTTTATATTTATTTTTTCTCCTCCCTCCCTCCCTCCCTCCCCCCTTCCATCCCTGCTGTAGAATCGTGGATTGGATTTTGCCATCTTACCTGTTGGTCTCTTGGGTACTCGCCCACGCGTTGCTATGGAAACACTCGGATGATCGAGGATGCTCTGATTGAAAGAATGGAGTCGCTCGAAATTGTAATGGATCTGAAAAAATGAATGAATGTGCGGTTCAGCTGTTGCCCGAGTACTGTAGGTAGTCCAAGTTCAGTGTCCGTCGACAAATGTTTACGTTTTAATTGACCATTATTTATCAAAAGGACCATTTAATCACGTGGCCAAGTATACGAGTGAAAATCTCTTGTCGTCGTACAGTAGTTGCATTGCAGGAAAAAAAACCATTATCAGCTTAGAACAGTGCAGGAAAGATGCCGAGAGATTTGAAAGTTTGAGTTTTTCAAGTTTAAACAAAAATAAAAGCACAACAAAGTTATAGATTTCAGATAAAAGTAATGTCATATAAAGTAGAAGAAGTTTGTCCACTTCGAGTAAGAAATGAAAAATTTATCGACCATAAACCAGGAAATAAACTAAAGCCGTAAAAACCAAAAATAAAATTTTTCGGAAGAGAAAAAAATCGATTGGAGGAATTAGAAAAAATTAGATATTTTTAAATAGAAAAAAAAAAAAAACATTTTTTAATGAAATAGTATCGAGTATCGAACAGCTGTTGCCCGTGGCATACGGTACGTATAGCGATAACGATATCAATTTCGGCATTGCCGATATCGGTTCTTTCCATCATTACGAAATTGAATTTTCCAAATGTTTTATCGTGTATCGACATAAAGTCCTTACATTTACAATTATTATTTAAGAAATGTCTGTCTATTGAAAATACAGTATATGGTGTTAATTTTAGTTTTTCCCAATACTGTACTTCTTTTGTAAATTCCATGGATGGAGGAGATGTTAAGACAAAAAATGAAGGATATAATGGCTGACAACAAACTGAACTTGTATTCGTGATATTTCATGCTCAACACACAACAATTCCTTCAAATAACTAATGATTATTGCAATGCACATCAATTTTCATCATTAACTTTATTCATACCATATTTTATATATGTCATTAATCCATCACTGACGTTTCACGTGAATTCCACACCAATGTCCAATGGCGATGCCACTTCTGTTTTACTCAATCGGAAAAAGTAGATACGATACGATACGCTACCATACCATACTGCTACCTACTCGAATGGAAAAAGTAGCTACGCGACAATCTAAGAAATACTAGTAAATAAGTAAAATATGTAGAAAACAGAAGTTTCTACTTTTGTTTTCTAAGGACAGTACTTTATTCAACCCTTTACTCATCCTCATTTTGACTAAGGTAAAATAAAATGTCTATAAAAGATGAAAAATTTACTTTGATAATTCTCAAGGTAAACAAGTTTCCCCAGAGTGCACCTTATGGCATCTTCTACCTTTCATAATTGTTGCACCTCCTAAAGGTACCTATACAAAACATCTACTTCAATGTTAAGATAGATTTACTTTCCTATAATGCAAAGTAAAATTGTGACCCTTTATTGAAGTGTATTTTGAGGTTACATTTTTCCTAACCTTCTTGAGGAGTAAAATTAGATCTTACTTTTAAGGTATTATTAATCACCACCATATTAAGGTACGGTATTCGATTAAACCTTATTTTTGTAAGGTAGAAAATATAACTTCTGAAGATGAGAGCATTTGCGCTCCAATTAGGTGCAGAAGGATAAGAATTTTCTATACCGTACCTCTAGTGGTAGGAAAATGTTTAGTGAACCACTTAACTTTTAAAAAATGTTAAAACAAGTCGTTTGAATGGATGTAGTCCTTTACAAATTACTAGTACACCACAGTAAGTGTTAAAATAAACTTTTTTTTATATAACCGGTACACTTTTTTCTTTAAAGTATATGGGATAAAAATCTGTTTCTGACAAGCAATTTGAAAGTATAGTAAAAGTGTTGAAGAGATATAGCAGCAAACCCCCTGGATTCCAATTTAAAATACCAGAGTTCCCTTTTAGCTGCATCGACTGCGATACAAACCGCGGCTTTCCCAAGGGTGACCACAAAAAGGTATGGTTTGATTCCAAATCCACTCTTGTTTAGAAACACACCGCCATCATTCTTCGAAAAATAACAAACGTCCTGAATAATTCATTTCCTCTCTAAAGTAATTGGGTCTAGTGTGGCCATCCGGAGCAAAGGAAACTCGCGACGCCATCAAAACCATTGACAAACAATTTTTATCGTCACGAGTTTGTAAAGCTTACGATAAGCCAATACAAGTACTTACTACTGTATCAGCCGAAAACTTTGCTGATGAAAGGCTCTTGCAACATTGCCTGACTAACCTTTTCAATCTGTTAAAGAGGAAGCCAAAGTATGAAAACTTCTAATTTTAGATTAATTATCGAGGGATAGCGCGAACGCAGTCCCCACTACCAAAAATTACGCGCCCGAGTTACCCCAATTTGGGGCAATCGCAAGTACCAGCCTCCTCGTAGTGCAATGAGAAAGGCCTCGACTCGGGACAACCGCCAACCAGATCACGGTAAATCCTGCGCCAGGTAAGTATGTTTCAAACACAAATCGAACGGGGGCCGATAAATAATTTTGCGTGAGTGTGATCGGTGCGTCGATAGAGTATTTCCAATTTTAAACTCAATTTCTACAATTAACGACTCGACCGTTACATTTTACGATACGGAAGTCACGATTCCGATTATTTACACAGGGAACTACAATTTCCACGACGTAATTAAAGTAAAAATTGCACTTCCTGACTTTCCCCATCCTGCTTTGACGCAGAACAATGCCTGCCAGCGCCGGGGGTGGCAAAATATGAAATTAAAATAAGTTAATAAAAATCGAGTGAGAAGAAAAAAAGACGATTTACCTCGTTTCTTACTTTTTGATGTAGCCACATAAACAAGTTACGGTGCATTTGATCGAGAACCAGAACCACTTCCATCGTCGTTTCTTTCGCCCTCGGCCGTTACCACGACCGTTTGCACGGCCACAACCTCGACGTGTCTCTTTTTTCGTCATAAAACGGTCGTACTTTGTCGATGCATGCGCTAATCGACACCTCCCTCCCTCCATCCCTCCATCCATCCATCGAATCCAGTGCGAAGAATTAAAGGTTGCAGAACAAAAGAGAAACGAAGAGAAAGAGTGGTTGGTGACTAATGCGTGGAATTCTCACGCCAACCTCTTAAATCTCTTATCACCCGATAAGCAAGGCCACGAACACGAAAGCAGGTAAGTCAATATGTAGAAACAGTAGAAACCAGATAAACTTTAACCCTTTTGTAAACAAAAGAAAACCAGAGTGAGTGATGATAATTTTCTATTTATTCTACTCGACCCCAGATGACGCTGCCGATTAAAAAGACGGCGTAAAAGTTTCTTCTTCTTTTTTCTTTTTCTAAGGTTTTGGAGGGCAATCGACATCTCGACGCATTTATCCAGCACTCGTTTCGAAGAAATCCTTGATTACGTTTACTAAAGAGGAGAGATATCCCCCATAATGTCCCTTAAGTCACTTTAAAGCCACGGTAAGGCAAAAAAAAAATCGTTCGGATGTGCCAGGTGAATTCCAATATACGTACGAGCTGTGAGTCAGTCAGTCCTTGCTGACAATCGATGTCGAATCGATTTTTTTTTCTTGACATTTGTTCTTTTCGAGATTATGGGATCTGATAATCGATAAGAAATTGTTTTGTGAGATGTGATCTGTATCACAAATAACAAAAATTCAGTGATAATTTAATTAAACTGAAATCGAAAACTAATAAATTACGGTACATTAAAAAAAACGTACAGTATTTCTCTTTACTTTACTTTAAAAAAATTAAATTCCTTAGAGAACGCCGTCCACGCCTACCTGGCACCCACCATTTTTTTTTTCCGTTTCTTTTTTTTATTCACGGTAAAAACTAAAGTTTCAAAAATTAAAACTTTGACTTCATTTAGCAAAGGCGCTTCACCCTTGCATCGTACCATAAGAGTTTTCTCTTTATAATTTCCTGGGAATTGCTACAGTAAAACCTCGTGTTGGCTATTACAGAGAAGATAAAGTTAATTACACTAACCATAAATCTCAGATTAAATAATTAAAAATTATGGTCTCGGAATAATAAAAAAATAAAAATAAGAACGGAATAAAGAAAAACACTGACGACGACCTGTCAGTTGTATACAATCGCTCGCTTTAAACTTTATCGGTGTCTCGCTCTAGGATTAAAATTGTTTTTATTTCTTTTTTTTCTTCAAACCGAAAGAAGATTGCAACTCTTTTGGCACTCTTTCCCACACAAACCCCATAGATATCACGCTGTTTTGCATTTTAAGGCCTCGCTGCACCATTTTTATGTTTCAAACATTTAAAATTTCTTCTTCTTTATTTTTTTCAAATATTTTATGAGGTAAAATTTAAAAACTTTTGATTTTTTTTTAATATTTTATTTTATTTGATTTTTTTCTATGAGAGTGGAAAATGGAAATCCCCGACTTAGCAAATAAAGCATGACAAATCCGAATCTCATCTGGAAGAATAAGGTAGAAATAATATTTGAATAACATCGGAATGAAAAAGCGCTTCGATAAAGAAATGAATTTTTTTTGCAAAATATTAACCCCTTACCGAGACGGGATTAAGCACCTGCGATGATGAATAAGTGAGTCGAGGTTTTGAATTAATCTCATACATATTTTATTCCCAAGATAAACATCGAGTTTAGGAAAAAAAATTTCATTTTTTATTACTTT
>JAQFZO010001077.1:0-18180 GCA_034695885.1 Geophilus flavus | reverse complement strand
CACTTTTTTTAAAATTATGAATAACTTTCAGTAGAATTAACATAAATTTAAATGTAATACCACCAAAAGATGGAGAAAGTCATGCTCTTTATGACTAGCATGGTTAAAAAAATTTAGGACCATTTTCTGGTTGATCGGCCATTTTTTTTTTGGTGCTTTCGGTGAATTTTGTTTGGGTGTTACTGTTTATGTATGTATATAATTTGAGGTTTTTGTCAAGTCATTTCTTTGGGTATGTAGTTGAAATATAGGTTGTGATGTTTCTGGATTTAGCTAGAAGTGAAATCCAGGATTTACTTTTGGTCCAAAAAAAATCGGAGAGGTTTGATGATGTTGATTTTTTGAGTTTTTTTGTGGGAACTTTTGCTTGCTTACATCCTGTTGACCTGAGATAGCAATGGAGTTTATATTTATATTTATAGTAAGTGTGTATTAACCAAATTATGGTGTATTTTAAATCCTGAAATTGCACACAGTCATGAATGATATATTTAATGCTTAGTACACAACAATTTCAGGGCCTGAAAATAAGGCAGCCTGCAATTTTGAAGTTACATGCCATCAGAGACTGAATTTTTAAGATTGTATTTTTTTATCATTTCAAAGCATGGTCAGAAAAACTATGTGTATCAAGTCAACCTTAATTTTCTGGCCAACCCTGTAAGGCCATCATTTCATGGGCTGAATGAAGCTACGCGTAGACTACGCTTAAGCCGGAAATAAAATGTATATAATAGGAAAGGAAAGATTGCAGTTGTCAATTTTTTGGTTTTATGGATTTAATCAGTTGAATCTTGTGTGAAATTTGTCTTTTTTGAGTTGTTCCATGCTCAATCAGTGAATCAGGCGCCAAAAATCAAAATGAAGTACACACTAGACCCAAAAAAAGTGCAAATCCCTTCAAATTTCCAACATTCATCAATAAAACTCGCCCAAAACCCTTCAAACCACCATTTTACACTTAACAAACTCACAAAAACCCACAACACATCCCACAATTTAAAAGAAACCCAAAAACTTTCCTCGTCCGTTACCCATAATTCACGTGACAAACAAAGGAAGCCATTTTTGATTCCCCGATCACGCGCGAACCCCAAATCACCCCCAAAAAACCAAAAAACAAAAAAAAAAACACCAACCTGTCAAGGAATCCTGATGTTTACTTGGATCGAAATTCAACACAGCAGCCGCCGCGGCCGCAGCCGCAGCCGCCGCTGAGTTGCCCATCGAACTCCCGCCCATGGCCGAAGGCAAAAACGCCGCAGCCGCCGCCGCAGCCGCCGCACTGTTGAAATACATTCGGCCGGGATCAGCGAAACACTGCTGTTGATGCGGCGGCAAGAATCCACGCGATGCGGCCGAGTACGCGACCGACAACGGCGGCGGCAACTGATGATGATGCGACCGCGCCGGCAGAGTCGGCGCCGGCGGTACCGAAGGAGGGTCGGCATTGAGGCCGAGAAGTTCCTGGATGGCGAACGGCGACCGCTGAAGCATCGCGGGCGCCGCGTGGCCCGTGTGGCCGAGCACGGAGCTGGGCGCCGCCACGTGGATGGTTCGTTCGCCGCCCACGACGCCGTCGACGACGTGCACGGCGCCGCCGTTCATCGGTGCGGCCCACGATTGGTCAAGTGCGGCTCGTCGCCAGTGGTTGTGGACGTTGTTTCGCACTGGTGTGTTGCATGGAGTGGACTCGCGCGGTGTCGGTGATGCGATGTCGGGGTTGCCGGGGATTGTGGGACGACGGGATTCGGGGGTTTCGGGGGATTGGGACGGGGTGTCGGTTGCGTGGCGCTCGTGATTAGTCATTGTGTAAGCGGGCGAATTTACACCGCCCATTAGGAGGAGCGCCATCGCCCAATAACGATACGCTGGCAGCCAATGATTGACGGACGTGAGTGTGCAGCGAATGGCTGAGGTCTGGTTGGGGTAGGTTGAGGCGCATGCGTCGTGGGTTTCCGGTTTAAGGGATGATTTTTAGGGGGTTTTCAAGGGATTTTGGGGGTGTTTTATTAGGTTTTTGGGTTTTTTTGGGGGGTTTTTTCGATTTTTTGGGGTTTTTGATGGTTTTTTTGGTGGGGTTTTTTGGTTTTTGGGTTTTTTAGGTTATTTTTTGGTTATTTTTTGGTCTTGTTTTGGTTTTGGTTTTGTTTTTTGTTGTTTAAGTGGGTGTTTTAAGGACTATTTTGGTCATTTGCTCAGGAAATTGTCTCACGACGGGACGTCGAATTACACAGTGAGGGTTTCCATGACGACCAGATGCTGCGTTTTGGTATTAAATTCCTTACACATAACGCCCTCTATCGGCATTTTTCGACCCTAAAACACCAAAAATCCCCAAAAAAACCCCAAAAATCTCAAAAATCCCCAAAAACCAACAAAAACCCACCAAAAGCAACAAAAAAAATCACCAAATAAAAATTTTTTAATTTTAAAAATTTTTTTAAAATTAATTAATAATAAATAAATAAATAAATAAATTTTAGAAAATTGAAAAAAAAAATTAGATGTCGCGTAAGAAAAACGCGGCACGTGTCTAGTGTCACAACCAATCAGTATATTGCGCGTGTGTCTCACCAGGCGGCACCCGCCCCTCTAACAAAAGCAATCAGCGCCCTCCCGCGGTGACGGGTCTCGTCTGGAGCGCGACTTTAATCCGACCCCGCACGCACTAATCATTCAACTGCCTTCGCCCTCGTTACGACGACCAAACCCTCGACACACCCAACCAAATTAACCTCAACCACTGTCTTTGTCGGGTGAATGACATCTTGGCTCGTTTGTGCCTATTTCGTTATTAAGGCGCGAATTTAGGGAAGGGACGCGTTGAAAATTGGGGGGTGGCGAGCAAAGATGTCCGTCAGTCGCGTGACGCGCTGTCAGCTGCAGGCGTTATTTCCTCGCGTCCCAACTCGTGAGTAGAGACGCTTTTATATCAATAATAAGAGTGAGAGAGAGAGTGAGAAGAAAAGAAAGAAAGAAAGGGAAAAAAAGGAAAGTCAGCGTCTAATTGCGACTGTGTCGGGTGTTGTGAGGTGATGTGATGTTGGAAAAATCATCCATCAAGGGGTGTTGGGTGGTGTGGGTGTGTGGGTGGGTGTTTGCTTCGTCATTTTGTTGTTTTGTTGACTTTTTAACTTTGCTGTTAGGATTTTAGGAAGTGGAGAATGGAGATGTAAATAAAGGGGTTTAAGGGATTGTTGAGATTGTGAATGTGATTCTGGTGATTGTTATTGTTGTTAAAAAGGAATTTGGGTGGATTTGTTGTATTTTTTTTATGGGGTTGGAAAGATGTAGCATGATGGTATTGTTTGGTAAGTGCTTGTAAGAGGGCGATGCATACGCCGTACAATTCTTGCACTGGCACGAGATTTCATTTCCGAAACGTGACTTCCGGTTCGGATTAATAGAGCATTCTAGTGTTAACCTAACAAGCGGTGGGCCTTGCTTCTTAAGGTAGATTCACACTTGATGCAACGTAACAAAAAGTCGTGCAACGGAAGTCAAAAATAGCACAAAGTAGATGCAACACCATATTCACACCGCAGAATTCTTGTATAAATGCTTTTTTGTTGCGTTGCATTACATTCTACCAATGGGATCAAAGGATAAAATCCTCACAATTCATTGTGAGAGCAACAATCAACGGAATTGGTTAAATGCAACGATTTGACGTAGTGCAGAACTCTCATAGAGTTGGTTTTGAACACCTGCTGCTTTGCTTTGCGGCGAGGTAAAATCCCCACAATTCAGTGCGATCTCTGCTGTGCCATTTTTTCTTACGTTGCGTTACGTTACATCAAGTGTGAATACAAGTGTAAATCTACCTTTACAGTACTGTTCTGCATCGTACAATCGAACTTAATAAACGGGAAACCATAGAACAAAATTGCTTAGAAAGCAGTCGCTGCAATCGGAGAGTCTGCCCATGCCTCCGTAGTGGCTTGAACCAACAGTCACCCTACCCTGGCTCATGATAAAGAGAAAGTGATTTCCAGATCCTGTAAAATCCCAAAGATGCCAAATAGTACGATGTATACTGTTTTTTTTTCAAATATTGTATCTCGTCCGCCAAAGGGATATCGCATATCGCACATCCTTATGTCGCATACTGTTGAACTTAACTAACAGGAAACCAGAGCAAAATTGCTTAGAAAGCAGTCAATGCAGTCAGAGGGTCTTGTTTGACAAAACAGAGCTAACAGCCATTACGGCTAAAAAGAAATAATTTCCAACCCTTTCAAAACCTCAAAGGTGACAAACAATACTTGGTAAGAACAGTAATTTGTGTATTAGGTACAGGTTTGATTTGGGTGTGTGGGTAATGAAGCTGTATACATTGTAACATAACCACAAAAATGATTCCAATAGGATGTAGGCCTATATTGTGTGATAAATGTTTCAGAAGGTTGTGTGATTGTTTGAATGTTGCCAGTTGTAAAATAACATTGAATATATTCACTTGGGGTGTATTATTACCTGCGAGTTATTATTATCATGAGTAAAGTAAGGTGCATAGGAAGAGCACATGGGTACCCCTAAAACTCAGTACTAGTGCTACAAGCACAGGATCTGCCTATGGCAAAACGAGGTTCTATGGCATGGTGAGCTGGAGCAACCAGCTTTATGCACGGCTGATCTAATCATCCTTTTGTTGGTACAATTACAATACACTTGACTGCAGAACCCAATCAAAGTCGTCGTATGGACACAACCAGGATCCAGGATAGTAATATTCATAAAAACCTGAATCCGAAAAGCCGAAAACTCGAATCATTGAAAACGGCAAAAAGGTAGAATCATAGTAAAAAAAATTGTCATGAGTATAGTATTGGCCAAGTAGACTCACCCAAAGACCAAAACCAGAATGAAGATCCAACCGGAAGTCAAAACAAAAAAAAACTCGATGTCACCTTCCCTTCCCTTCCCTTCCCTCCATATAAAATCCGCTTTCGGGAAAGATACAATAAATTGTGTTGGGCCGGCTACTTCTTCTGTGTGCACTTAATTCCACAACTAATTTAGTTAAGTTAGTTGATAAATAAAGGGACCCGGTTGTTACTTAGTTGAAAATTACATCCATACTGATCATTATTCAAATTTCTAAACATTACAGACTTGATTTTGATTGGAACTGTCAATCAAAATGTACACTAGCTAATTAACCAATTAAAAAATAAAAGGATCCTGTCAGGCTCGCCGTGTAAGTTACCTGAATGGGGCCAGTTTTCGGTTACTCACTTCTTCAGATCAAACATGTAAATCATGAGGCTGATTTCAATGGAAAACACATTTATTCGCACAGTGCCGAGTCAGAGACTCAACTCTCATATTCACTCACTATACGATTACACGAGAATAACTGAACTTAACAATGTTTTTTTATATCTCGGTGGCCCAGGGGCTGACCCGGTTTAAAATTTATCTCAAAAGTGACAACAGTTGACCCCTCTGCAAAATTCTCAACTGTCTTAGCAACATTAAGGCAAATATAATGAGATTGTTGGACAGAGACTAAAGGAGAGAAACAGTAAATCATAATGACTTCGATGCACAGAGAAAAATACTAAAACTCAATCTTAATCTCATAACAAACTTTATTTGACGGAAACATTACACGCAAGTGATACAAAACGATTTGGCTTTGCCGCATTACTTCGGTGCGTGCATTTCGCGATCCTACTGTTGCAATTTCCGTTCAAGAACTGTGTCCCGTGCATTCGACATTCTTCACGTGCAAATCAGCTCGTGATTTGCTTCGACAAAAAATAAAGGCTTGAATTAGTGTTAATTCTATAAACCTAATTGTCCTTTTTCATTAAGCTCCGCCCATTACATGATGTAACAACATGGCGGCCAAAGTAGGGATAAATACTGGTCAAGACTGACAGTTATCCATTGATAAATAAGGATAAATAACACTTGTAAAAATATAAAACCACTTGTTTTAGTCAATTTGAGGTCGATAAATTTTATTTCGCACGTGAAATACTGTAGTTGGGAAATGATTGCTTGAGTCCGAAATCTGGCTTCGAAAGCAGGTATCCATCTTAAACCATCTTAAAAAAATCAATACAGTTGCCAAATCACCATACAGCTCTTAACAAACGCATTACTAACCATATTTGCCCCATAAATCGCCTGGCATTGTTGAACACAACAATATTTAACCACGGTTTCATGTGTTTATCCCAACTTTCGCCTCCATTTTTGTTGTTTTACCCGGATGATGACGTCATCAAATGAAATCCCAGTAGCCAATGAGATTACAGATGAAAAAGGTCAATTCTACAAATCATCTGTTTGACGATTTCTTACGTTTTTCAAAGTTACCGTAGCTGAAATTAATTTACCAAATTATACCATCGATTGGAGCATGCAGGAATTTTTTTCGCTTCTCCAAAGATGTAATTCCATGGTTATACATCCAATTTCAAATAGCATTGAATCAGTTACGGCAGAAAATGATCGCGCCATCTTCCCCAAACTTTCCTTCCAATCATATTTCCACCCAAACAAACTCGACCTCAATGAATCACCCGATTAAAACATTGAAAACCATTTTTTCTTTTCCCCCACACTAATACCCAAACACACAATAATTTTTACCGCATCGATTCAATTCACAAAACGCCCGTCAGTCAGGCGTTTGACTCGTTCGTTTGTTTATTTATTCGAACGTCGGTTTAATTCGCTCGATTTGATTAGAAGAGGGCGCTGACAAATGAATATGGAGAATAAATAACGAGTAATCGCGGATTTATTAAAACTCACATCGTCGGGAGACGACGAGTTATGCGCGCATAAATCCTCATCCACCCACACACACTCGCGCCCTTCCGAAGCGCCTCGCATAACGAACCGCACACAGATGGCGCTGCTGCCGTCTCATTCTCCTTATTAACCAATAACCGAAGTGCTGTCGTTCGAAAATGGCGTCGGGTGTCGCCGAGTAGAAGGTTTTCGGTTGTTTGTGGCCGCGTGGGGGATTTTTTGCGTTTTTTTTCAAAGGGTTGACGTGTCGGATTTGTTGTAATGAGGTGTTGTAGGATTAATTATCAACATTTCGCTGCTTACCGAGCATGAAAACGCGCGTGCGCCTTGTGGTCGAGGCAGCTGGTGGAAAAGGCGAATAAATCATGGTAATTTTAATATGTTTGAAATGCTGGATTGACGAGATGTGCGAAATTATTCTTTCAAACATGAGGGAACATCAACATTTACATTTGTTGAGGTTTTTTTTTTTACTTTCTTTTTAGCGGTGAAACATTAATTTTTGCATATTATATATATTTTTATAAAATTTGCTCGGGTTTTTATGTTTGCGTAGTTTAAGTCTTTTTATAGTTCTAATAAAATAGCATGTGTGGCATCAAAGGGTGTTGCTTAACTAGCATTTATTAGAGTCTTAGCGCAATCTCGTGCGACTCTGTTTATACAAAAATGATAACTAATACATGGCAGACCGTTGTTTGTGACTATATACTATACTTTCGGGATGAAACAAGAAAGTTCGTCCATCAACAGGACCTGCAAAATTTAAATATATGTAAATGGTGCTGGGTGATTAGCCTTAGGCCAATGCTAATTTTTGTTAGCTAATTTTGTTTTTGTGTTCGTTTGGAACAACAAACTGAGCCATCCATATTTGTTGTTGTCGAGAAATGGAGTCGTATGAGATTGGCTACAAAAGTCACTCGACTCTATATGGATCAACACTTGCATAAGAGCATCTTAAATGCAAATTTACTTTACTGTAATCAAAAATTGCGATTGGGGTTGTTAGAATACTCTAAATGGCATTTCCACAACATTGTTCTGACGAGACAAAAATGTGGTTCTGTTGTCGAGTCATTTCCGGTTTTAGAAATAGCTGAAATCAGCAACAACGGCGAAATCAAGGATTGCTAATTTGTTGCGAAATTCTTTGTTGAAAATGATGATAATGAGCATTTTTGTAAATTTTGTAAATTTTTTATTTCAAATTGGGCATCAAATTAACCTATCAGAAAATGGTATATTTGAAATGAAAAAAAAACAAACAATAGAAATCAGTAAACAACAATGCAACCATCTGTTTTATGAATTAACTAAACAATCATCCAATCATCAAAATCATCAATAAATATCCAACAATCAAAACCACCAACACAAATCACCACCAAAAAAATTCAACAATCTGAACCACCCAAACAATAACCCAACAACACAACTAAACAAAAACTAAAAAACCAACACATCACATCACCATTCATTATTGTCACAAAAAACACAAAAACTCCCAACCAAACCTCAACAACTCATCTCAACAGTCAACACCTATCCACCCCAACCAACCAAAATTCTGCATCATCATCATCATCATTACCATCACCAAATTCCAACCCAACAAACTTAACCTCACCTTTCCATAACAAAACACCTAAATTGCACTTAAATTGCACACATAGATTTATATACCTTAACGATATAGATTTAAGTACCTTTAAAGGTGCAATATTGCCAACTGTCCCTATTTGTGCATAAATCTACCGTTAAGGTATATAAATCTACCATTAAGGTATATAAATCTACCGTTAAGGTATATAAATCTACCGTTAAGGTATATAAATCTACCGTTAAGGTATATAAATCTACTTTTAGGTGTATTAAAACACCTTAAAATGTGCAATATTGCCAACTGTCCCAATATTTTATAGAGTGTACTCAATGGGTTTATTTATCACGGTTTTAAGAAGAATATAACCCAACACCCAAATAACCTTCGTGACTTCCACCACACCACACTACATACTGTACGTGATCAACCCAACTTTCACTTTCTCCATTCCCATCCCTTTCACACACAACCAAACCCGCGAAATAAAGGGAAAACTAACGAGATTTCGTGTCTCCAACACCGATCGTCCCAATCATCCGAATTAAGCAAATGTCGTACGCCCATTACGACATTTGCTCTTCTTCTTCGTCTTCTTTTTTACCCAATTATTCGAGGCACGTTGCGGTCTGCGCATCCGAGTGCGCGCGCACGGACGCGTGTCATCGCCCACGCCCGAATTAGTTTAGTTAGCACGCGCACGAACAGCGGTCACGTGACGGGACGAGACAAAGCGAAATGGCGCTAATGAACAAACCCGAACCCAGAAATACAAAAAAATTAAAAAAATAATTTTTTTTTATATTTAATTAAACAGAACGCAGAAACGCAGCGTTCCTGTTCCTATACACTCGACTCGCGACCCCCGACCGCTAGGGGGCGTCGCGTTACCTGGTGAGGGTCGCGTCAATCATTAACCCCGAGTGCGGGTGGTCCAAAACGAAGGATGATGACATCATCATTTAAAAAAAAAAAAAAAAAAAAAATAGTGGACTGCGCATGCGTGGTTTTAAAATTCCCCGATTTTTCCCACACCTCGGGTTTCACGCACTTTGGACACTTCGCTTCATATTAAAATTTCCATCCATCCGAGTTGCTCGAGATGAGTTTGGGTGTGATGTGGAAGGAAAAAAATAATAAAAAATATAAAAGTGGGAAATTTGATGCGCATGCGCAGTGGTGGGTGTTGTGAGGTGGTTTGGGGTTGGGTGGGTGTTGGCAATGCAAATATTTGGCACGGTGTACAGCCGTCAGTTGCAGAGGATCGTGCACACCGCGGGAACTGGCAGCACGCGACAAACACAGCCAAGTTGTTACCATGACGATGTTAATGAAAGAGTGTTAGGGGGTTTGTTAGGAGGAGGGAACGACTGCTAAGTGTGCAATTCCTAATAATAAATGGATGGAAGGATGGGGTGAGAGGTGATGGGTGGGTTTGCATTGCACAATGAGTTTTAGTTTGTGCCCTTCGAAACGTTCGATTCCCCGAATTCGAAGATTCGAAAGTCGCAATCGGTGTTGAAGTTGATTATGGTACTATGGTAATCTTTCTCGCGTCTTTGTTTTTTACTGAGCACACTGCTAAAATGTAGTAAGCAACAATTCATTCACATATTAAAATCCATTCACAATTGAGATATTAGCCAGTTTGCGGCACGTTAAAAAACGATATAATTATGAGTTATACACTCACAAATGCCAAGGTCGTTATAATCCGCGAGTTACACTATTTTTAACCTATAATTATATCGTTTTTTGACGTGCCGCATACTGGGTATTGTTAGATGGCTGTTTGAAAATTGTATCATAGGTTAACTGTGGTCCATGGTTATGGTAACTTTCTGGTTGTTGTATATTTGTAAATCATCAATGATGGCTAGCCAGTAGCCAATCATAGTCACTTTATGACTCACACTTTATAATTTATATAAGTTGTTAGATTGATTTTGAGCTTTATTAGTATAGAAAATTTGACTTACAAATTCAAAAGTCCGCAAAGTTTATATATATAAATTTATAAATTATATTTTTAAGTTATAATCCTCAGTTGTGTTTATAAATCTTGAATATATTGGGTGATCAGAAGAAGCACAAAACCTTACTGGTGCGTGGGTTCAAGTGAGGGGGTGGATGCAGCACACCTACTTTTATTTGAATTTGAAGGAGTGGGCGTGCTTACCAGTACAGTACCTATAATTTTTTTCCAGGTTCACTGGACTACCTGACATTCGTGTCCTTTTTACTCGGTTGGACAGAAGATAAGCGTTAATTTTAATGGTCTGACCACTCGATAAACGATGAACAAATATCTCAAACACTGAATACACCTTTGGAACTGGAGGGAGGGAGAGAAAAAGTCCGCAAAAGTGGGTTATTTTCTCCCACGTGAATTCATATATGAAGTAGTAACCCAATCGTGTCCATATGGACGCCTGGTTATCATTGCCTTTCACAATCATCATCGACAGGATGTCGATCAACACATTTCCTCTATTTTTTGTATGATTTAGTCGGTTCGTGATGTCGGGCGGGCTCCGGCCCGAGCACGCATGACTCAAATAAAAGTTGTCATACGTCAGCATGCAAATGAAGAGTAATAAATTGTTGTAAGTTGCTAAGCAGTTGTAACTAATAAACCTTTTTAAAATAAACTTAGTCTCTTCTCTACCAAATTATTGTGTGGTTGTGCTGATTCAGTCTCCACGAGTGAGATCACAAAACTTTGAAATTTAGAATTTTTCTTAAATACATTCAAAAAGAAATCAAATTATTTTCAAATCTTAAATAGTATTAAGTACGGTCATGTATAAAATATATTTTTAAAAAAATTAAAATATTTAAATGTAAATTAAAATGATCCATAAATGCAAATCATTACACGAACAGCGTCATGGTGACAAAACTTGGAGCGTAAACGTTTCAATTAGGCATTCAGATCATTATTTCCAGTTTAAATATATTTTATGTTTGGAATTAAATATTTGGGATTGATTTTGATTTATTAAAAAAAATCCTAAATTTCTAAATGTTGTCGCTCACCACGCACCATACTATTAAGTTTTTTTTAGGATTATTCTGTAGTACAACAATGACCAACAATGAACAACAAAACACTCATTTTCTTTACCTGAACATTTATGGTGTAACATGTTGAGTTTGAGTATTATTTAAATTATTTGATTGTATGTTACATATTATTGTTTGCATATAGGCTACAGTAGGCTAAATAATAAACCATGTGTGGATTGATGTGTGATTTGTTTTCTGATCAGAACAATGCTTTCACAATATAACAATGGTGAGGTACTGTTTACTTTTTAAAAGATTGAATTGTATAATTGAAAGGACATGAAGTTTTATTTGTTACCGTACTTTTAATGTTTGTCTCGTTGCCGTCGGCGAGCGAAAACTTTATATATACGGTGTTCCTATATGCATTATGGTATAAACTGATAAAAATAACTTAATTTCATACTTTTACACTATATGCTGTACACCTTCTCAATTTCCAAACAAAAAACCCAAAAACCCAAATTTAATAATAAAAAAAAATTTATTAAATAATTTAATACCGTAAACTTAATTTTAATTATTAAATAAACGGAACAAATTATTTTTATACCTTTTTTATTGAGTTTTGCACCTAAAAATATTAACTTTTACACTTATTACTTTGACACTAAAAATAATTATTTATGCACTTTATTTTTATTGAATGTAAAATTATTGACTTTTACACCAATTAAATTATTTTTTACACTTATTTTTTTCACACTTTAAAATATTATTATCTACACTTAAATTACAAAATTTTACACCAATTTTGCCACTGTAATTGGTCAATATCTCAATGGAACATTGAAGATACCGATTTATATGGAACAGCCTGATGGATTTGTGATTAAAGGAAAAGAACATCACGTTTGTCTTTTAATGAAATCACTTTATGGATTAAAACAATATAATAAATAAATAAATAAAAATAAAAAGTTGTTTACTACGTTTCGCTCGAGATATTTGGATGGGAGAAACTCGCATGGGATTGTGTGAAGACCAGAGGAGAAGAGAGAGAAGAGCGTCTCGTCCCATTCATCGCGTTCTGGTGGCGTCTATTCATCGCATTGTGTCTTTTGAGGTGCGACTGCGAACCCGGGGTCACCAGATTGCGGGTTCCGCCAGCAGAATGGGAGGGAGTCGTCAAACCAACACTCCTATTTGACCGACCGTGTACCATTTTTTTATTCAATACTTTTTCACGACAAAACTCGAGGTGAGTCAAAATTTTTAAATTTTTTAAATTTTTAAAATTCTTTTGTTAAAGTTTTTGAATTTTTTTGATTTTTTTGATTTTTTGGTTTGACGAATCGAACGATTGGAATGAACAAATGAATAAATGAAGAAATGAGTCATTTGCGAAGGTTGTAGAGAGATAGAAAGAGAGAGTGAGAGAGGAAATAATTTCCGTTTTCGAATCGCCTTAATTACACTTCGATTTGCACGTCATTTCGCAGTCGGTTCGTCTCTTGTTTTCTCAAAATCAGAGGTTTGTTAATGGAAAATCAATCGTCTGTAATGTGTAGCGGAGTTAGAATTGGATAATAGAATTTGAGGTGTGTGGAATGAGTCGAGTTTGGTTGGATTTATACTTTATAGGCTTATATGTAGTTAGATTAGGTGGAATTGAATTTTTTTGATGGGGATTTGACGGTTTTTAAGGGATTTTTGGGGTTTTTTATTGGTTTTTGTTGGGTTGAATATTTTTTTTAATGGAAAATTGGTTTTTGTTGATTATTTTTGAGGATTTGGTGAAGTTGGGAATTTTTTTTAAGGATTTGATGGTTGAAATTAGGTGGAAGTTTATTGATTTTTTTGGTTTTTTTAATGAAATTTTGGTCGTTTTTGGTTTTTTCTTGTTTTTTTGTTGTTGGGAAATTGGGTTTTTTAATTTTTTGAGGTTTTGGTGAAGTTTTATTTGAAATTTTGAATTTTTTAAGGAAATTTGTTGAAATTTGATTAAATTTCAGTGAAATTTTGATTTGTTTTGATTTTTTTAATGAATTTAATGAATTTTCTATTGAAATTTGAAATTAAGCCTAATTTGATTTTTTTACAAATTAATTTCTTTTATTAAAATCAATTCTCATTGAAAAATTTGAATTTTTCAATGAATTTCTTGAAAATTCAACAAAACCAAACCCAAACTCAAACTTTTCCAAACCAAAAAATAATTGTATAAAAAAAATTTCACAAATTTCATAAATTTCACAAATTTCCATTAACCGAGCCAATTACCATAAACATCACTTAAAACCCCATTAAAAACTTCCATAAATTAATCCATTTTAATTTTTATTTTATTTTCATTTTCCCCATCACAATATAAAATAAAAAAATAAAAAGATTTAAAAAAAAATTAAAAATTCCAATCAAAAAAAAGAAAGAAAGCGCCATAAACCATAGAACCTACATCCGAATTAAAAGCGCCATATCATCCACGGACATTTTAATTACAAACACGAAACATTGCACAAATCCCTAATTACAGCTCTCCCACCTAATTGCCTCCCTCGACTCAAACAACAGCTTAATTAACAACCTTTCACGTAAAAACATACAAAATATTTAACCCAAAACACAAAAAATATGAAAAAATTTAAAAAATTTGAAAAAAATGGGAAAAATTTATATTTTATTAAATTAAAACCATTTTAGGGATCCCTTTTGCCGTCAGAAGGCACAAAAACCCAATAATTAACCCAAAACACAAAAAAATCAAGAAATAATTGGAAAAACCCGGAAAAATTACAATTTTAAGTAATTAAATCGAATTTAATGATCCCTTTTGCCGTCAGACGGCGCAAACACAAAATATTTAACCCAAAAATCCAAAAAAAATAACAAATATCAAAAAATTAAAAAATTTAAGAAAATTAAGAAAAATAATGGGAAAAATTACATTAAACATATTTAGGGATCTTTTTTGCCGTTAGAAGGCGCCAAATAAGTAATAATTTTAAAAAATATCAAAATTAAATTTAAAAATCAATAAAATTTAGGAAAATGGAGAAAATACTTTTAAGTATAGTAAGAAACTAATTTAGGAACCCTTTTTGCCGTTAGAAGGCGCCAAATTTAAAAATATTTAACCAAAAACAAAAAACCAAACACAAAACTCAAAAATTCAAATAAAAATGAAATAATTAGAAAAATTACAATTTTAACTAATTAAACGAATTTAATGACTCCTTTTGCCATTAGAAGGCGCTAAACTTCAAATTACTCAACCCAAACCCCAAAAAACTAAAAAAACTAAAAAAAAGTTGATAAAAATCGAAAAATATCAATTTCACACAAAACATAACTCATTTAAATCCCCCTTCTACCACCAGGAGGCGCCACCACCCAAAATATTTAACCTAAAACAAAAAACAAAAAAATTTCAAAAAACTTTCAAAAAAAAAAATTTCAATTTTAAGCAAATAAAACGAATTTAGGGATCCCTTCTGCCACTACGCGGCGCCGCAAATGGAAGTTGGTGAAATTGGGGATTGTGGATGAACGGGCGCTCGGTTCCGCGAGCTAATCACCTACCAATGAGATGGCGCCACGCTCGGTCGCCGCCCAATGGCGCCTAATTGGTGGCCGGGGTCTAATGGGCCCGAGATGGGCGTCCAATGAGGAAACTGGCGCTAGGGTGCGTCAGCTGGGGCGCGCGCGCAACTCATCAGCGCCTCTCTCTCTCTCTCTCTCTCGCTCTCTGCGCCCCCTTCCGCCAAATTACTAATCCGGGACAATGAAGGCGGTCGTCCAATCAGCGCCAATTACCCGTCGCTGCCTCATCCTCACGCTCGACGCACCCCTGCCCTCGCCTGCGCATGCGCACAGTGTGAAATTCGCTTCGATTCGAGTCTACTGATGGCCGGCAAGCGAATCAAATGTGATTATCTCCTTTTGCTATCTGTTCTATTCTCCGTAAAATTCCACTTTTATCAAACACCGGTGAACTTTTTTTTTTTGTGGTTTGGGATTAAAGTTTTGGAGTTTGTTGGGATTTTAATTTTTTTTTGTTGGGAGTTTTTTTTTACTCTGGGTGGATATGATTTTATTGTTCTTAAAGAATTGAAAGAAGTGGTTGATTTATTGTTGAATAACTAATTTTTTTGTCGTGTATTGTTGAATTATTAAGTTTTTCTTACTATTGTTAAAATGATGAAAATTTTTGTTAGGCCTATGTCATTGTTGAATAATTAAAATGAGCATTTATTTAATTGTTGAACAGATAAACAAAGCATTTATGTCATTGTTGAACAGTTAAAACAATTACTCATTTCTTTGTTGAACAGTTAAAACTTTTCTATATCATTGTTAAAACTATATGAAATTTGACAATGACAATGATTGTTTCATATAATATTGTTTGAAATGGAAACGTTTCATTCAACAATAGTTTTTTTTTTGCTTTGATCATTGTAGTATTTTTTTGCATGTAAACTGCTTTGTTTATGGAGTTATATTTGTTACAGGATTTTTTTGGAGATTATCTTGTTTTTGTTAATTTTTGAGCTGTTCATTGCTTTGTTCTACAGAATAATCCTAAAAAAACTCTATCATGGAAACGTAGTGATATAGTTTAATAATTTTTTTTATTTTACTATTTAAAAAGTGATTCCTATATAGGATTTCTGTTAAGAATTAATCAAAGAATGGGAGAAGAAAAAAACTTATACCATTTTTGCTAAATTGTTAACACTTCAATAAAATTTTCATTTTCATCTATCAAAAGAAACCTAAACAAATTATGATGTAAAAAAAATGTATATTAAGCTATAGGATGAGAGCCATTATACTTTAAGGCATATGCAAGTAGATAATATAAGCAAATTGTTAATTATTGATTAATGATTATGCAAAAAATGGGAATATTTCAAAAACTTTTTTCACTTTGGCATAAAGTTATATATACCCCACAGATCAAAGTAGCCTTGTTTTCGGATATATGGTATATAGTAATGCAGATAGGCCTATGCTGTAGGGTATTGCAAAGCAGTCTCATCTTCCAAATGTATAGATGTGAGAAGTCACATATACAAAGTTCGATGTCGCTAGTATAGTAAAAAGGAAGGGGAATTATATAGAAAACACAAAAGGGATCCATAGAAAACGTGTAAATAAAGATTAATGAAATAAAAACATTCAAAGTTCTTGTTTTTGACGTTTAATTCAATTTAAATCGCACCTAGCACAAATCTATACACCAAAATCACAACAAACCCAACTCACATTTCCACCTCAACAGACAGACCAACACAAAAAACCGAAAACTTTCAATTAATTCCAATTTCCAACAAAATTCTATTTCCCCACACCAAAAACTCAGTTCCAACACAAAACCAAAGAAATAAAACTTTCAAAAACAGACAACCACAAAACAGACATTTTATCATCATAATCACACATCACTACAAATTCCACTCATCATCCACCTAGTGACAATTTCCAAAACTACAACATGTCAAAACTCAAAATCCCACAGAAAAAAAAAATCAAGAAAACCAAAAACCCACTTCCAACATCCGACCAACACCCACAAATTACGACACACAACACAAAGACACAAATTCTCGATCGATGGGTCACCACCCGGTGTTTAAAGTGTCCCAAAACTACTCACTTACCTCGTCAGGCGTCGCCACTCCATCCGATTCGTCATCCAGACTGAAAAACCGACAAAACCGACTCGAAAAATTCACTCCGGCGCCATAAACGTCACACCACACACCCCCGAGGACCCCGGAGGACCCCCGAGGACTCAGGTGGGGCCCGTGGGTGTGGCCCGCGACCTTAGAGGTCGAGAAAAGTCGCGTCTCAGCTGTCAATCATCGCCATTTGCGCTAACACCTACGCAATTCATGCGACCAAACAAAAAAATGTCGGTTTGAGTACCCGGGGACTCTCGGGGGACCTTTAGGGGACCCCCCGACCTCGTGGCCCACCCACACTCGTTCCATAACACCTTTTTAAGGGGGTTTGGGAGTTTGATTGACAGGGTGAAGAGTGTTGGCTGTCAATCAGGGGGTAAGGGGAGTTTGGGTTTTTTGGGAGTTGTGTAATTGATGGTTGATAAAAGGTGGGAGGGTGGGTGATTAGCTTGTTGGGGGATTGGTTGGGGGGTTGGATGGGAATTGTGAATGGGAGGTTTTTTTGAAGGTTTTTTTATTGGGTTTTGTTGGTTTTTTAAGGTATAAGAAGCAGAAGTTTGTGGTGTTTAGACTGAGAGAAATATTAAGTTTATTTTTGATTTTGTAACATAGATTGAACAATGGGCAATCTGATTGTTTTGGTTTAAAATATTGCTAGGGTTTTTTTGGTAAGGTAGTGTTGTTTTTTTTTGTTGGGTTTAAGGTATTGTTAGGTTATTTTGTCTGGTTTTATGGTATTGTTAACATGTTCAATTATTTTGTTGGTTGTATAACATTGTTAGGATTTTTGTTGGTTCATTTTTGTAGGTTTTTTAAATTGTTTTGTTCTTATTGTTGGTTTTGCTGTTTAAAAAATTATAAATTTGGCATTTAGTGCTGTAAATTTTGTGTAACAATGCTACAGGCAATCCATTTTTAAAATCATTATAGTATATCTGAACAATTTACCAAATTATTGCACCAACAGAAGTTTTCAGCCCATAAACAATCCAGCTTTATATTCCGTTCGCACTAGCGATTTGAATCTATTCAGACCAATATCCAGTTAGTGCGAACAGAACCAGATTAAAATAATCGTGATTAAATGTCGAGAAACTAGATTAA